>JADKLZ010055440.1:0-11735 GCA_021533235.1 Biomphalaria straminea | reverse complement strand
CTCTCACTCTCTCTCTCACTCTCTCTCTCACTCTCTCTCTCACTCTCTCTCTCACTCTCTCTCTCTCTCTCTTATCTTATTGTGACTCTCCCATTCCAATTCTCTTTCTGCCTCGCACACACACTCTCATTGCCTCTCTCTTCTGTAACTCTCTGTCTCTTTCTTCCTTGGTCTCAATCTCTCTCTCCCTCTCTCCCTCTCTCTCCATTTTTGTCTTTCTCTGTATCTCTGTGTTTATCTCTCTCTCTTTCTCTGTCTCTTTTTCTCAATGGCCTCACTCTTTCTCTGTCTCTCGCTGACTCTCTTTCTCTCTCTCTCTCTCTATGTCTCTCTATTTATGTCTCTATATCTCAGTGTCTATCTGTCTCTCTCTCTGTCTGTCTCTCCCTGTCTCTCTCTCTGTCTCTCTGTCTCTTTTCTCTTTGTCTCTATCTGTCTCTTTTCTCTTGGTCTCAATCTCTCTCTCTTCCTCTGTCTCTCATTCTCTTACACCTTCTCTCAATCTCTCCTCAGCTATGACTCACCAAGCAGCACGTAGAGTCGGTCACTTGCCCTATTTCCACTCACCGGCTTGTTTGACCTTCACGAGTTTATTGCACTAATTATATCGTCTGCTCTCTGTCCACCCCCCCCCCTCAGTCCCTTCTGAATCCTTCTCTAGCCCTCCCCTTCACCGTGTCTCCCCCTATGCTTTAAATTCATTTCTTCTGTGTACACACATTTCATAATACCCACGTGGGTGGGTGGAGGGAGGTATTATCGATACAGCAGACGATACGTTGTCTGCCCCCCTCCCCGGGCTGCTTTTTAATTTTCCCGCCTCCCCGACACTTGCAATATCAGCTAATCCTCAGCTAGTATCGATGGGGGGGGGGGAATCACCAGGGCATTTACCTTCTTATGTTCATACAGTTTCCGTAGCCATCTTGAATTACAATAAAGAAAATAAACAAAAATGGAACAATGAACTTTAATCTAATTTTTTTTTAAAAAAAGCGATGTCTCAAAAGTGTCACATTGTGTGGAATGACATTCTGATTTTATTGAATTTGGGTTTCAAATTTTCTGGATGTTTATAATATTCTTTTTTCAACTCTCTTTTGACAGTTTCAAGCACTCCCCCCCTCCCTTTCCCCCCTCTTATCAGCTAATTTTTGCCTCCCTCCCCCCTTTTTTTTTTTTGTTAAAGCTCTAATTCTTCATCTTTCTCACTTTTTGCATATTTTAGCATATGGGAGTTTCAGAGTATACGAGTTTACGGGGCCTAGAGAGGGCCTCATTGGCTTTAGTTTCGGACAAACAAAAATGAAACAAAATTGTTGCTGTGGCCCGAACTTCGTGTGTATTTATTGTACTTTACAGAACATGAATCAATTAAAAAATTAAAATTAACCTGTTTATTTGAAATTATTTTTTTTTGGATAAAACAAAAAAGGGAAATAGTTTCTACATTATATATATATATATATAAGTTGTACTTGTGGATATCTTCCTGTAGGATAAACCTTTTTAAAAAGTACTTTTATATTTCGCTTGCACTAAAATTATGTTAATGTTAAATCAATATTCGTGAATATAAACTAATTTTTTTTTTTTACAAAATATTGGCACCCTACACTAGATTATACGATAGAGACGCCCCTGTTCTTCAGAGCCATGACCGTCTCCGAAGAAAATGCTAAAGGAAGAAATAATTTACCCAATCAGAATATCAATTAGCGCCTCAATGATGAAACCAAATCATGAATGAGTAAACCAAAGCTTCTAGGAGTGAAACACGAGAGTCAGAGTTTCATTAAGTTTCCAATAGTTCGTAAACAATGCTAGCTTAGTTTTGATTCGTTTTCTAATCACCAGAGTTTTGTTTTGTTTGCTAGTTTCATATTTTCAATTATCTCAAGTAGTTGTCACTGATGTGTCCTGATGATATTGTAAACATTTGAAAGAAACTTTAGCAGTATTGACATAATTTATTGGCGACTTACTTGCAGTGTTTAACACACACATACACACACACACACACTTAAACACACACACACAAACACACGGTTATATAGAATTTTAGTTTCATGTTTTTTGCTTAACTCTTTCTCTCCGTAATTATTTACCACATTCTGATTTAATCAACGTTGATATCGTCAGTTTGGAGAAAAAGATTTAATGTGTACACATTTCTACAATAGTGCCTTTTCTTTGTACACAGATAAATATGTCAATTGTGTCCCTCTCAAAAGTGTAGTTGAAATAAGAATCTGCGCGTCACTTCGGCTTTATAGAAAACTGAAACTATGAATTAGTAATAATAAAAAATCACATAAATCCCTTACAAAATAAGCAACACAATTACCAGATCTTATAAAACACAACCTTATTCGACAGGCGGGCCATTTTAATTCCCGACACTCGTGTCGCGGGCCACATAACAAAAAAAAAAGGAGTGAAAGGGAAATAGACAATAATCATTTCTATTAGAGACCCACGAATATAGTATTTAGCCTACATTAATTCATCAGAAGTTTATCCTAAACTACTTTTAAATATCCAGCTGCATAGATGAAACGCCAATAAGGAGCCCTACATCTAAAATCTTAGTCGCTTGTCCGTGAGACAATTACGTAACAGGGTTTCAAACGATTCATCACTGAAAAAGTTTGTCCTCACACTGAAGTGCTTGTAATTCTTGTGATCATTTTTAACGTTTGTTTCTGAGATTTATAAAAGTTTATGAAAGCAACACGGAGTAGAAATCAGTTGCCTGAATCACTTTGTCAAGGAAGGATGTTTAGTTGTGTAAGTCAGCTTCAGTTGCAGCTCTGTCTGGCCGCAGATTGAATTTCAAAAACGACGAATATTGTTCAATCTGAACACGATCATCATCCGTTGGTCCAGACGGATCATCTTTCCAAATAGATTTTGTGGTTGAATAATTCAACGAAACCACAGAGGCTCGGTTCCGTTTGACTTCTGATAGCTGTTGATGTCATCTATAGCACCATCAGTAGTCACTCTCAGTAATTTCTACAAGTGAAAAAGATTCTCTGTGATGGTTGAAACTTCTTTGACACTGCTTCGCCACTGATGATCCCACCCGTGCTCTTAGTAGCTACTACTCTGATTTCAAAACTGTTGTTTTAATCGTGAATAAATACCAAAACTTTGAGAAGTATCAGATATGTCAGTTGACAGGTTATCGGAAACAGGCATTACAGCCGACTTCATTTTTTTTTCTAATTGGTAACTATTCTCCTCAGCCCTCCACTCTAGGTGTAATCTTACAATCACGTCTCAAACCAAGAATGCCGCTTTATTTATGCATATGTTCTTTGAAAAGAGCCACTCTTTATAAATACGTTAGTTTACTGTCGATACCAATCCATTTATCCTACATAGGAAAAGATATTTGTAGAACTTTTTGGACAGTGGATTTCTACACTTTATGCCGACGCATCGGAGGGCCGGTTAGAACCACGTCGCGGGCGGATGTGGTCCGCGGGCCATATTTTGGGCATCAGTGGTATAAGAAATATAAACAACAAATACTTGACCAATGAAGGCAACGATTGTCGTCTTCCTGGTTATGTCGTGGGTCAACATAGTTTATATAGTAAATAATCAAAACGGTTAAACGCTTTAGTGATGACATCTGCATGTCTTTTGGCTTGGATAAGTGCGGTATAATAAGCGTAATAAAGGGCAAGGCAGCCAACACTAACATTGCATGTGAAGGAATCGAGGAACTTGACTCTGCCTCCCTTTATAAATATCTTGGGATAAACCAGAATGCCAAGATAAACCATAAAAAATTAAAAGAGGACTTTCTTGGTAAATACAAGCAAAGAATTAATAAAATTCTCAATACAAAACTGTCTGGCGGTCACCTCATCACTGCAATAAATAGTTGGGCCGTCCCAGTGCTCCTATACACTTTCGGCGTCATCAAATGGACTGACACCGACCTACACGACATTGACAGGCTCACGAGGAAATTATTAACCAAATTTCGATGCCTACATCCCAAGTCCTCCACCATAAGGTTATACCTGCCCAGAAAGGATGGAGGCCGTGGATTGCAGAACATCTTCAAACTGTGTAAGATGCAAGTATCAAAAATACGATCAAAACTGCACGCCTCCAGCAACGAACTAATTTCCTTCCTACGCAGGTACGACTCCGATGCGACCCCTCTGAACCTATACAATGTTGATGTTAATATCGGACTGGACGACGCAGGGCATGAGATTCGTCAATGGGAAGAAAAAACACTCCACGGAAAATTTCCGGCTTTATTACATGGGGACAACATTGACAAAACCGCTTCCTTAGCGTGGCTCAAAGCAGGTCATCTCTACCCTGAAACTGAAGGCTTTGTTACAGCAATACAGGACAGAGTAATTAGGACAAAAAATTACGAGAAACATATCCTAAAACTCAATATTGTTGACAAATGCCGAAAATGTGGAAATGTTGGTGAGTCAATTGAACACATAATGGCAGGATGTTCAGCCCTATCGGAATCTGCCTACTTAGGTCGCCATAACCAAGTTGCAAAGCTAATACACCAGCACTTGGCTTTGACACACAATTTGATCGGGAAGGATACTCCTCCTTATTACAAATACTCACCACAAGAAGTTCTCGAATCTACTGATTATCTGCTGTACTGGGATAGACCTATTTTGACCGACAAAACAGTTGATTTTAATCGCCCTGATCTGCTGCTCATCGATAAAAAAGAAAAAGTCGCTACCATTATCGACATTGCAGTACCACTATCTCACAACTTAAGAAAAACTGAGTTAGAAAAACAACGAAAATATGGGAACCTGGGCTTGGAGATTAAGCGTCTATGGAAGCTTTCTAAAACAACAATATACCCTATTGTCATATCAACCGAGGGGATAATAACAACTGACCTCACAGATACCTTCAAGGCCCTTGGCATTCCCAGGAACATTCTCGTTGCCTGTCAGAGGGCGGCACTGCTGCAGACCTGCCACATCACCAGAAAATTCCTCAGTGGAAACTGATAAAGGGACTACAATGAATTTTGTTTCCCTTTAACGAAACTCGACCCTGGCTGCGCCAGAGAAAGAATACTCGTTTTTTTATCATAATAATAATAAGAGTAATTAGGACAAAAAATTACGAGAAACATATCCTAAAACTCAATATTGTTGACAAATGCCGAAAATGTGGAAATGTTGGCGAGTCAATTGAACACATAATGGCAGGATGTTCAGCCCTATCGGAATCTGCCTACCTAGGCCGCCATAACCAAGTTGCAAAGCTAATACACCAACACTTGGCTTTGACACACAATTTGATCGGGAAGGATACTCCTCCTTATTACAAATACTCGCCACAAGAGGTTCTCGAGTCTACTGATTATCTGCTGTACTGGGACAGACCAATTTTGACCGATAAAACAGTGGATTTTAATCGACCTGATCTGCTGCTCATCGATAAAAAGGAAAAAGCCGCTATCATCATCGACATTGCTGTACCACTATCTCACAACGTAAGAAAAACTGAGTTAGAAAAACAACGAAAATATGGGAACCTAGGCTTGGAGATTAAGCGTCTATGGAAGCTTTCTAAGACAACAATATACCCCATTGTTATATCAACCGAGGGGATAATAACAACTGACCTCACAGATACCTTCAAGGCCCTTGGCATTCCTAGGAACATTCTAGTTGCCTGTCAGAGGGCGGTACTGCTGCAGACCTGCCACATCACCAGAAAATTCCTCAGTGGAAACTGATAAAGGGACTACGATGAATTTTGTTTCCTTTTATGAAACTCGACCCTGGCTGCGCCAGAGAAAGAATACTCGTTCTTTTATCATAATAATAAAAATCTTTATTGTCCATAAGGAAATTTGTCTTACAATTTGTGCATTATACCAAACAAAACATTTATAACTATAAAGAGAAACAAAATGTTCATTCACACCAGACTCACTCACAATGTACATGTCCAAAGTTTACAAAAAATTGTTTCTGTTTAATGATTTAATTGCCAGAGGAACAAAAGAGTTTTTGTGTCTGTTTGTCTTTGCTATCGGTGTCTTGTATCTCTTTTGTGATGGTAAAATCACAAAATCCTGACCCAAAGGGTGATTTCTTATTTCTAGAATCTTTTTAGATTTTGTAAGGATATTTGTCTCAAACAGCTGCGCTAATGGGGTTTGTTTTTTGCCAATGAATTTACCAGCAGCATTTAGGATTCTCTGGAGTTTATTTGTATTCTTAGTGCTTAGATTGACCAGGCTGTGATATTAAAATGTAAAATCATTCCCTTTCGGACCTTGCGATCGCTGTTCAGGCAATTTTTTTCTGTGGCCAATAGTTAACAAGCAGCGTGTCATGTGCCCAACATAACGACTAAGTCGCAACCTAAAAATTCCGAGACTCAAAATCCCAGTCTTCACCGAGATTCGAACCCAGGACACCAGAATTATAAGGAGAGCGCTTCACCACTAGCCACCGCGCCCCCGACCCCCCATTAAAAGCGTTCAGATTTTGTTACATATATATAAGCATATACATAGTTGTACGCTAAATTTTGATCCATATTGGGCAGCGCCCCTACCTCGCTAAGCCACTGACAATATCGATCCGAGTATCGTGCTAATTTTATGACAGTATAAACTTAGTGTTTAGAAACAATGTTACCGATGTGGTTTACGTTCTTTAAATAAAACACGACATAATCCTGTTTACATCGTTAAAAATCTCAACTCTGATGGTGAAAATGAAAGCAAGTTTTAGCGACCCCCGAGTACCGTAAATTATTGCGACATCTGGCCATTTATTGCTGGTGATGTCGCGAAACAGTCAGATAGGGCGCAAATGGTGGCCTTATTATCGATGAGTTTTATGAGATATATCATGCCTTTGTTCTTAATCTGTGGCTTGGTTCACATCAGTGCACATAAGTGAAACCTCATTTGTATTTCTACAACTTCCTTTGTGTATTTTGAAATGAAAAATAAAAGTATATATCTTATCGCACAATTGTTTGTTTGGTTGTAGTTTGAAATATCCCTGTCCCTTGAAATATCCCTGACCCTTTAAATATCCCTGACCCTTTCCTTATTCCCTAAGCTACTAAACATATGTTTACGTAATTATAGGACGAGGCGGGGAACTAAAGACCAAGTCCCCAAGATCAGACCCCCTGGGAGAAACAAGAGATAATTCTACACTATGATGGCCAGGTACTCGCTAGCTTAATTGGCCACCAGAAGTACTAGCAACGAAGAAACTGTCAGTTTAAAAAAAGAATGTTGCAAGAAAAAAAAATAAAAAATCAAAGGTCGAATTTGATCCGATAATAATAGCCGACAGGCCTTCCGGCGTTGTCCTCTTTATAATAGAAATATTTTATTTTTTTAAAAAAGTAGAATGATAATATTAAACAAAAATTTTTTTTTGAAGAACTGTGTCTATGTGTGTGTGTATGTGTGTGTGTATGCGTGTGTCTATGTGTGTACGTTATGGTTTATGTTTGTGGAGTGCCAACTTCGCCAGCATATAAAATAACAAGTTATCGAAAATTATTGTTTCCAATAATATCTTCAGAATGTCGAGAAGAAAAGAAAATGCTATCTATCTATCTATCTATCTATCTATCTATCTATCTATCTATCTATCTATCTATCTATCTATCTATCTGTCTGTCTGTCTGTCTGTCTGTCTGTCTGTCTGTATGTATGTATGTCTATCTATCAGTTTGTAGTCTATCCGTTCTGCCTTAGTGTCGTCTAACAGCTAGTCTATCTATCTGTCTATCTTTCTACCTTCCTTATCTGTCAGTTTATCTGATTATTTTTTTTTTGGAGCTGGATGGACACAGGGGCGCCCAAGGCTCTCAAAATTAAAGATCCTAGTCTTCACCAGGATTTAACCCGGGATCCCTCACCGCTCATCCACCGTGCCGCATTATTGTGTGTGTAGGGGGTCCCTTGGGATAGGAATTAATCCACATTTTTAAAATAAAATTTGACAGAATTCGATTGGTTTTGACTGTTCTGGTTATTTTTTTACTCAACTGTAAACAAAGCCTTTAGTATTTATAAGGAAATCGTTCGAGCTTTTTTTTGAAGATTCCTTCCGCATTCTAGGTTTCACTCACCCTTTGAGAAATAATGAGTTTGAAAGCTAATAGGAGCAATTGTAAACATGTACAGCTACTGTTTTATTGCCTAAATAAAAGTGCTATTAGAGCATGAAATGGGTTGCCTGAGTCAGCCAGGATTTTGGTCATTGGTTAACATGCATGACTAGACGCATGAAGTAATCATCTTCTTTTTTAAGTAGTGTCTGCATCTTATAAGATAAGATTAGAAGATCACTTATTTTGTCAATACATTTTTTTTCTCTGTCTAGACTTTTTCTTTTTGTGCCTGAAAAGTATTGTAAAACCTTAGCTCACTCTGGAAACAAACGTTCTAAAAGATAATATGTTAAAAGTGACGGACACTCCCAGAATGAGAGACATTTGTTTAAACATAATTCAAAGGATGTTTTTCTAGACTTTAAAAGTTTACTGACACCACGTGACATGTCGTCTGCTTTTGGTGGCGGCTTTTTTTTTTGTTGTTGTCATTTTACTTTTTAACGAGTTGAGACAAGTGACATGATGATGATCTGATGACAG
The DNA here is from genome assembly GCA_021533235.1 of Biomphalaria straminea. Taxonomy (NCBI): domain Eukaryota; kingdom Metazoa; phylum Mollusca; class Gastropoda; family Planorbidae; genus Biomphalaria; species Biomphalaria straminea. Next base: position 3,071 of record JADKLZ010055440.1, on the reverse strand, counting down.
TGTCAGCTACTGGCAGTGCGACGAGGTCGTTCTCACAGAAAAGTCTGGCTCGTTGACCGAAAGTGAGACCAGCCTAATGTCACTAAGTCCGTCACCTGGAGGACAGTACGCTAGAATCTTTCTTTGAAGTGGACAGTGATAAGCAATGTACGAGAGATGATGTTTTGACATCGACATCAATTATGTATACTAGTCGACCTGCGGCATAGCATACGCCACTATTTTCCAGGGCAGGCCTTAGGCACTGCAACATATGCGACCACAGTGGGTCCCGCACTTTCTTTGGACCCGTGCTAAATTTTAGGTGTATAAATTATTAAATTGAACCATTTTATAACATATAACAGATTTCCCGCGGCCTCTTGACGACCGGCGGCATGGCATACGCCGCTATTTTCCAGGGCAGGCCTTAGGCACTGCAAAATATGCGACCGCAGTGGGTCCCGCACTTTCATTGGACCTATGCTAATCTTTTAGGTGTGTAAATCATTAAATTAAGTTACACAAAGTTAATTCCTTTTTCCAGTCTATATTTATTTATGTCTATGGACCCGTGCTAATTTTTAGGTGTATAAATTATTAAATTAAACCATTTTATAGCATATAACAGATTTCCCGTGGCCTCTTGGACATGATTTACCAGAAGCCCATGGAAATCTCATGAAATGTTATTAAATATAGGCCTACGAAAAAGTCCTGGAAATGTCCGGAAATTATTAAATGTCGATCTAGATTAGTTTCAAAGAGTCTTACGACACAATATAATCTCTTCCGGCTTCCACTTTTTTAACCTACCTTCCATTCACTACACAAATTCATAAGAGTTTTATGAAACAAATATTTGTGCATTGTACTTCATTTTATGTCTAGAATCTATAAATTGTGTTTAATCTCTAAGACAGAAGATCATGCAATTTTTAAATTTGTCACAATTTAGAAATCATAATTCAATAGTAGATATATATACATGTGTTTTCAAGTTACACAAAGTTACTTCCTTTTTCCGGTCTATATTTATTTATGTCTATGCTATTTTGTGAATGGAATAGTGCGGATTGGGTCCATTCACACCGTGGTGCGTACGCCATGGGATCTTCCCTATTTACTTGTTGTTGCTTGTTTGTTGTTGTTTGAACTTTTGTGTGTTTGACCTCAGACTTAGAGGAATATATATATAGATAGGTACTAGATGCCTACACTGAAAAAAAAAAGAAAGAACTTCTTTCAAACCTTGCGATCTGAAGGGCAGATGATTAAAAGGTCATGTGGCCAGCACAACGACCATGATACTTTATATTCCCTCTCTCTGTCTCCCTCTCTTTGCCTCCCTCTCTTTGCCTCCCTCTCTTTGCCTCCCTCTCTTTGCCTCCCTCTCTTTGCCTCCTTCTCTTTGCCTCCCTCTCTTTGCCTCCCTCTCTCTGTCTCCCTCTCTTTGCCTCCCTCTCTTTGCTTCCCTCTCTTTGCCTCCCTCTCTTTGTCTCCCTCTCTCTGTCTTGTGTGTATGAGAGGGACAGAGAGACATTACAACAAATGAAATAACACAATAAGCAGCGATAACACCTTAAGTCGGAGTCATGAGTGAATTTTATTTACACACTAACAGATGACGATTTGCAATATCAGCTCTCTTGCCAAAGGAAATTATTCTAACTAGTGGACAACAAAACGCATCGCTAATTAAGTAGCCCCTGATAGGAGATAGTTTGATGAAAATAATTGACAAATGATGGAAGAGAGATGCTAACATTGGCGAACTTGCTTTTGGACGTTTGGGCCTATGTCCGGTAGGCCCATTGTACACTTAAAGTGTTTTCTTTATTCCTTTGGGCTGATGGTACACAGTGGCTGTCTGTCACATTTTGATGTCTTGATTTACCTACAGTGTGATACTACATCCTGACTTAATATCATAAGTCATCAAGACAAATATGTGCTTACCTGACACCCGACATACTGTAATAATGTAATTTCCTATAACTGTATACATAGCCTCAAGTGAGCCTTACATACGAGTAAATAAATAGGTAAAGTAAAGTGTCCCCTTCAGACCTTGTGATCTATGGGGCAGATGATGTTAAGATCATCTGTTTCTTTGGCCAACGGTTAACGAGCAGGGTGTTATGTGGCCAGCACAACGACCAACCGCCTTTACTTTTCCCAACTAAAGTCAGGTACCCATTAGAGTTGGGTGGACGCAGGGGCGCCCTAAAAATCCCGAAATTCAAAATCCAAGTCTTCACCGGGATTCGAACCCAGGACCTCAGGTTCGGAAGCCAAGCGCTTAACTATTCGACCACCGCGCCCCCATACGAGTATCTGGTACGTAACAACAAAATTTATTTATTTCGTGAAGACATATGGAATTCGTGTTAGAATAACACACAGGGCAACTTAAACAATTTTTTGAATACCCTCGTACACATTGAGTCTACACACCTAGTTACATTTGAATTCCAAAATGTTAAGTAGGGCCGGATTTAAGGGCGGGCAGGCGGGGCTTCAACCCCGAATCCTCCGTAAGAAGGGGGCCTTAACTAAAGAGATAAAAAAAATATCTAAATTGCGACGGATCTGAAGCCCAGGGGCCTCTACATACTTAAATCCGCTCTGCGTGCATGGGTTTTAGATACAGTTACAAACTGTATATATTATTGAGGAAAGTTACGAATTGTTGTCTACTGTTAAAGTATGGCAAGCGATTTGTGGGTTCGAGGCTTATGGTGCTGGTTTTAAAAATGTCCTGGCTTGGATTGTGTGTGTTGTCATTGTGGTACTTTATCATTATTCTAGATGCTAGTCCGAACACAACCAAGGGACACAACAATTAAATATACTTAATACAACGTGTAAAGTCTTCAACTGATATTTATTTACAGATGGGGAGGAGTGTCTTGTCTCTTAACCATCGTTTTAATTAGCAGACTATTCACTGTGCATCCTTCTACAAGCCCTAGCCATATTCTTCTCCTATCTTGTACCCGTATTCTGCAACGTCATTCGTCTGACTGTCTACGTCACTAGTTGTACCGTAGCTGAAAACAACACACTATCTATGTATTTACAAACCTAAC
>JADKLZ010055437.1:0-14788 GCA_021533235.1 Biomphalaria straminea | reverse complement strand
ATGTGGAGTTGATGGGTTGTTGATTAGATGTAGATGTGGAGTTGATGAGGTGTTGATTAGATGTAGATGTGGAGTTGATGAGGTGTTGATTAGATGTAGATGTGGAGTTGATGGGTTGTTTATTAAATGTAGATGTGGAGTTGATGAGGTGTTGATTAGATGTAGATGTGGAGTTGATAGGTTGTTGATCGGATGTACATGTGGAGTTGATGGGGTGTTGATCAGATGTAGATTTTATGGAGATGTATATTAGGTGAAATTAATAGAGGTGTTAATTGTAAGTTTTAAGCACCAGTTGATATACCAGCGAAATAATGCTAAGTAGATCTGTCGTTGTGAACCTTCTGGTTTTTAAATGTTTGTAGAGTACAACGGACATGTCAATTAAAAAAACATTATTCTATCCAAGGCAAAAGACAAAGGAATGGAGAAAGACTGTCAACAGATCTTGTGTGGCGCCCCAAAGGTCCATCAGACTAAGAGATAGGTGAAGGTGATGTGTATAAAGAATTTCCAACTATCGGTTCTACAAAAGAAGCTTAAAATGGGGGCCATAAATCTCCGCCATCATTAACCCTCTAAGTCCTGAACTTCTTTCTCCAGCCTCATGTATCCTTGAGCTTCAAAATGGTTTGTATCCTTCCGCCAGCACTTGTCACTGTCTGTTGTTGATCTGCTTGTTTCCCAGTAAACAACGACTGGCTCCGTTATGACTTCTTAATGAAAGAAAACAAATGTAGAAGTAGAAGCAATGAATGAAAGCTTTGAACAATTACAACTTTTATTGACTTTCAATCAAGGGACATAATTTGCACTTTAACAAACACAGAAGACAAAGCGCAGTTACGTTTAAACTACGTTGTTCAGTTCACCTCGATGTCTTAAATAGTTGATTAAGTCGCTGATGGTTGAGGTAAAAATACAAATATTTTGTTTTGAGTTTAGATCGAATAACTAGATCAATATTTGATCGGAGGGAAGGGGGATTATCCCTGTTGTTTCTATGAAGAGGTTTGGTATTGATGATGATGGTGGGGGGGGGGGGAGGTCTGAAGAAAGCCGAGTCGAGATGCGTCCATGCCTGGGGCAGGTGTAAAGAATACCAACAGCAATAGTGGACATGCCATAATTTTTTTGGTGCATTTCAAAGTAGGGACTTGTTGTCAATACTTCAATCATATCTGTTGTTTTTTTGTTGAAGGGTGGGGAGAAAGGGAAATGTATCAATCCTGTAGTGTATGTGTTTATGTCAGTGTTAGTATGTGTGAACCCCAATGGTGTCATATGTGATGTTTTATTCTACGTATACTGTTGTCAGTTTATATGGGATGTATATATATATATGTTTGTGTGTGGTGACTATGTCCGTATGTGTTTTTGTGTTTGTGGTTTTCTGTGAGTGATAGCTACTTGGTGAAACATGTGTCAAATTGGTTGTATGTGTGTGCTATATGTCTCAGTTTACACTCAGCGGTTCTCAACCTTTTATGCTCGGCGACTCCTTTTTACAATCCCCCACTCTGCCGCGACCCCCGCCCCCCGGGCACACACAGCAATAGAAGAATAGACAATAACAATCCGTATTTTCGATGGTCTTAGGCAAATCGTCAATCGACCCCCAAGGTGGTCGCAACCACAGGCTAGTGTTTGGTGTTTCGTGTGTCTGAATGACTGCGCCGTAAGTCTATGTAATATGTGCTTGTGTGTGTCTGTGTGTCTTGTATCTTTGTGTGTCGTGTGTCTCTATGTCATGTGGAAACACAGCATGTTGTGACTCCATGTGTTGTGGTTGCATGTGTGTTATGTGCCTTTGTGTGATGTGTGTAGAGTGTGTACACGTATTGTGTGTTGTGTGCATACATCTGTGTCCTGTGTCTCTGTAGTTTGCGTTTATTGGAAGTGGGAAGCGTGGTTGAGAGGCTAAGTGCGGCTTGAGCTTGGCTTGCTTGGCTACCTAGAAGGGGGCTCGAGGTTCGACACCCGACTCGGGCAGAGTTGTGTTTACTGAGCGCCCAAAGGCAGCACGGGAAACCAACTCCTAGATACCCCCTCCCCCCCACTGGTCCACAAATGAGATTGGACCAAAGCGCTCTGAGCATGCTATAAGCATGAAAGTAGCGCTATATAAAAGCTATAATATATATTGGACTGCATTATTTTATTGTCGTTAAGAAAAGGTCGTCAAGTCCCAAGAAATGTAAATTTATTTACAATAACATAATTATCTCAATAAAAATATCGTGTTTCAAATGTTAAAAAAAAATTCAACTAGTTGAACTAGCAATAAAAATGTAATTAGTAAATATAAAATCTATTTATGATTTTATTTGATAAACAAATACATATATGTATTAAAACAATTCTATAAAAATTGTTATTGTCACAAAAGTTTAAGTAATTATATTTTATATAGGTAATTGTGAATAAGTGGTAGAATTGAAAGTAAAACCTCTTAGTTTAAGAAAAATGTAAACAAAAGATTTGTGAAATTTCGTTCCATTCTGGCCTATTTATAACGACATATTCTATAGTTTATGCACTAATGAACTACTCAAAGCTTCTCTGAGAGTCTTCAACCTTGACCCTGCCACCTGGGAGACAGACGCACACGATACAGCATCATAGCGTCCCGCTGAGAAAATCGGCGCGAAAATTGCAGACGACAAGAGAAAAGCGCTGGCAGAAGGCGCCAGAAAAAAAGTCAAAGCAACTGACACTAGCTCCAGCTGGAATAACCTGCCAATGTGCAGCCGAACATTCCGGGCTCACATAGGTCTCACCAGCCACATGAGGAGGCACAAAACCCCAGTGCAAAGCCCTCAGCACCTTGGATGACAAAGTCATCATCGAACCACGATGAACGAACTATATATTCCTATATCTATAAGAACGAATTGAGCATTTCGAATTACAAAACAGAAACCATCCTTGTCGTGTTCAGCTAATCGCTTTCTATGTCGAATCGCATTCTGTGGCTCTTTGCTTCTCGGGGTGAAATGTTTTCTTAAAAGCAAGAGCTCATTCTTATGGCGGGAATGATAAGTCTTAAGAGGGATACAATCACAATAGATAAGTATGAATAAGCCAATATTAAAATTTAATGAGAATATTAGAAGGATAAAAAGAATTCAGAAACCTTCCGTCACATATAAGAACTGAATCATCTTTTTTTTGGTAGTTACGTCTCTGTATTTTATCAGATTTCTTAAAATGAAGAAATAGTCAACACTTAATAGATGAATCTGACTTTCCACCGGTTTCCTGAAAAGTACATTTACTGCAGGCCACACCAGCAGGATGGTAGACTCAAACATCCTTAAAGAACTCATTTATGGTCAACTTAAAAAAGGGAAGCGATCCCCAAGGTCAACAAAGAAAACACTTTAGAAACATCTTCAAAGCTTCTCTGAAAGTCTTCAACCTTGACCCTGCCAAGTGGGAGACAGACACACACGATAGAGCATCATAGCGTCCCGCTGAGAAAACTGGCGCGAAAATTGCAGACGACAAGAGAACAGCGCTTGCAAAAGAAAAGCGCCAGAAAAAAAAAAATCAAGGCCGATGACACAAGCTTCAGCTGGAATAACATTGCCAGAGTGCAGTCAAACATTCCGGGCTCACATAGGTCTCACCAGCCACAAGGGGTAGCACAAAACCCTCAGCCCCCTGGATGTCCAAAGTGGTCATTATCAAACCACAATGGACGAACTCTATAGTTAAGGTATTGTCTGAGTGTTACACGAAATTAACTGATTATGATGTTAGATACAACGTAGTGAGCAGTAGTAATAAAAGTAAAGTTCATCTCAGAACTGGCGATCTATTGGTCAGATGATGTTACGATCATCTGTTTCTGTGGCCAAACGGTTAACGGTTCTCCGATTCAGAAGCCAAGTCTTTGCTATGACTAGAACTAGAGATCCCTTGATACGAAAGCCAAGTCTTTGCTATGACTACAGATCCCTCGATACGAAGGCCAAGTGTTTGCTATGACTAGAACTAGAAATCCCTTGATACAAAAGCCAAGTCTTTGCTATGACTACAGATCCCTCGATACGAAGGCCAAGTGTTTGCTATGACGAACTAGAAATCCCTTGATACAAAAGCCAAGTCTTTGCTGTGACTACAGATCCCTCGATACGAAAGCCAAGTCTTTGCTGTGACTAGAACTAGAAATCCCTTGATACAAAAGCCAAGTCTTTGCTGTGACTACAGATCCCTCGATACGAAGGCCAAGTGTTTGCTATGACTAGAACTAGAAATCCCTTGATACAAAAGCCAAGTCTTTGCTGTAACTACAGATCCCTCGATACAAAAGCCAAGTCTTTGCTGTGACTAGAATTAGAGATCCCTCGATACGAAAGCCAAGTGTTTGCTATGACTAGAACTATAGCTCCCTCGATACGAAAGCCAAGTGTTTGCTATGACTAGAACTATAGATCCCTCGATAAGAAAGCCAAATGCTTTATCACACGACAAAAAATTGTTTAATCAGGGGCAACTATTAAAATATTACTTCATGCTATGTTTCCCATCATTATAACCGGGCAACAGTTTGCAGGGGAAGGAATTTGTTTTTAAAACGGGTCGTGTTAGTCTTATCAGTCTATATCAGTGTTTGTCTCTGGTTGACAACTGGTCAGTGCTGACCAGTCGGCTTAAAACAACGCCAAACCATGCTTTTAGAGTCACAAATTTGTTTGGTCACTTCTCTGACTCGACCGACGCTGATAAGAGTGTCACTAAAGGAAAAGACGGATCCTTGACGGATCTAAATCCCGGTTCTGCGTTTACAGAGTAATCTTTTAAAAGATTTTATGGATAGGAGAATACTAACATTACTTTGGAGCCGACTAACGCTTCTTTGAAGCAGCGCCAGAAGAAAGTATAAATTAAACTTAATTTCAAATTGTCAAAATGAGTGTTTCCGGAGGGGGGGTGAGGGGGGAAAGGAGGAATAAGGCTCTTCTTTCCTCCTTCACTCCAATAAATATTACGAGGCGTTTTGAAATTTGGTCCCCAAGTAACAGAAGAGGGGGATGATCCAGAAAACAATTTTCTTTTGATGCGTAATTTAGCTCTCTTAGGCCTTGCCGTACATTTACTTTGACAGTCAGTATCATTCTCGGATATCTTCAGATGGAAAGACAAAGGCTTAGCCCTCGGCACCAAAATCAGACTGATGCGCTCCCTGGTCATGGCCACATTTCTATATGCTTGTGAGTCTTGGACGCTGACTGCAGAGCTAGAGAGGAGGATCCTATCAATGGAAATGAGATGCTACAGAAGGATCCTAGGCATCACATTTAAAGACCGCATCACAAATCAAGAGATTAGAGACAGGGTTACTGCAGCGATCGGACCCCATGATGACCTCCAGGGAACATTACCAGGAAAAAGAAAAAGATGCAGACAGAGAAAGCGGTGGGAAGACAACATCAAAGAATGGAAAGGCCTACCATTGAAAGAGGTTTTAAACAGGGCAAAGGATAGAGAGGAATGGAGAAAGATGATCCACAAGTCTTGCTTGGTGCCCCAACGGTCTACCAGACTAAGGGATAGGTAACAGGTAATCATTCTCAGAATGAAAGCATATATTTAAAATTGTGTTCAATTCTATTTTAGAATTTCGTTGAAATGAGATTGGACCAAAGCGCTCTGAGCATGCTATAAGCATGAAAGTAGCGCTATATAAAAGCTATAATAATAATAAAAAAAAAAGCTATAAAGAGGCTAAATTATGAGGATACAGATCCTGCTTTACAGAAAATCTCAGCTTTGAAGAGGAAAAACTATATCTCGAAAAACTTTGAGGAGACAACGTTTTAAGGATTTTAATATAAAGACTCCATTCTATTGAGGTATCAAGTTATTTAGAAAGTGCTTCCATAGATTCTATTATTGAATAGAGGCACGTCAAGAAACCAACAGTAAAACAAATAATTTGACATGACTACGTCAACCATTAAAATTTTGGTAGTATACAGAGTGCATACACAAACAAATTTAGATTAATTAGATTCAGAAACAAAGAGTATAAATTGAACACAACCTTTAAAACTCTCATTTCTCAATAACTTTCAGTGCTCAACAGTGTGATATGGTCTAAGTCTAGACGTGGAAACATTAATCTGTGTGTCTTGCATGTTAGTGCAAATGAAAGTAAAACAAATTAAAAATTTCAAAAAAAAAAAAAAGAGACATAAATAAAACTAGGCTAGAAGACAGCTGAAACATAGCATCACTTTACATTTAAAAAAGTTGAAGTATACTCGAGGAACCTCCAAAATAATATGAAAAAGCCAACCCAACTTAAAATCTAAATGCTTTTATAATTTCCATTCACTAATTAAACGATGCTTTCATCAGTTCATGTTTCTAACGTAGTTCCTCGTTGTGTGTGGGAACAGGGAATCTGGAACCTATTCAAATTGTTCAAGAGGGTACTAAACAGGAGAGAGAGAGAGAGGATTGGTTGGGGGTCACCTCCTTAAGATAAGAGAAAGAGCCCATTGAGGGTCATGATAACTCCGGATGTCTCCAATCTTATCTCAGAATGTTTTCCTATAGTCAATTATGTTAACTCTTCGGCGATAGTACCTTTAAAGCACAAGAGGAAAGAGAAAAGAAAGAATGAAAAAAAAGAGACAGAAAGAGAGAAAATAAGTGTAGGAGAGACCGAAAGAAGAAAATAGAGAAACAAAAAGAATAAATGAAAAGAAGTAAGAAAGAGACACACACACAGAGAGAGAGAGAGAGAGAGAGAGAGAGAGAGAGAGAGAGAGAAACAGAAAAAGAACGAAACGTGATTATGAAAGAAAGAGGAAAGTTGAGCAAGAGGGAACGAGAGAAAGAAAGAAGAGAAAGAGTTATAGTTGTAGGAAAAAGTTCAAAAGACAGAAGGAAAGAGAGCGAGCTGTTTAAAATAAGTTTCAATAAGAGAGAAAGAGAAAAAGAGAGAGAGATAAAGAGAGAGCTTTTAAAGTAAGTTTCAATGAGAGAGAGAGAGAAAGAGAGAGAGAGAGAGAGAGAGAGAGAGAAAGAAGGAGATTTCAACTAATCGTCTAAAGTCTAGATTTACAATCAGACAAGAGTCTATTGAACACAAACATGATATCTTGTGTGTGTATGTGTTTGTGCCAACTCTCAACTATGTACATTTAACTGCCATTTAAACGGGTGCTGATTAAGAAAGGCTTTGGGAGCATACAAGTGTATACAGCCCTCCCCCGTCTCTTGCACTCCCCTCTCCCTCCCTCCCCCCCCCCTTTTCAACCAGGCAAACAAAATGATCCAGTACAGATCTTCATGTTCCGAAAGACTCTAAATGACATTTATCTCCAGACTTGGGTTGACATAACAAGCCCACCCCATTAATGTTCTGTCACATTTGAACTTTAGGGTTATACTAAACACCCGACACTTCATACGTATATAAGGCTTTAATTGGTGGGATCTCCTATTTTGGTGTAGGTAACAGTTAATGATGGATGTCTGCCTGGTAGTGTCGTATCCACTCTTGACTGAGTCTAGAAGATGGTCCAGGGTTCATATCCAGTCCGCTGCCATCCTCCGTCGAGGTTTGGACTAGTATGTAGACCTTCTTCAACTCTGAAGGAACTATCGAAACATGAAATAATATTTTACAAACAAACACACGATGGTACAGTGTGGCCTGCACAATGATCAAAGACTTTTTGTATTCTCGATACACATTTTGTAGCTCGAACTGTAGGATTCAAACTATAAATTCGCGCTTGACTATATAGTAGCTGTTGGTTGTGTTTTATGCGCTTAACAGTGTCATCACGATTGTCCCGGGTTCGTATCCTCCCCTCTGCCATCCCCTGACGTTCTGTAGAATGTTTGAGTTTGGACGTAATAATAGTCTCTTCTTACGGGACGTCTGATACTTAATCAAGCTAAAGGGACAAATATCTTATACAATACAGACGTTACTTCAAAAAAGAAGATGATTACGTCCTACGCGTCATGCATTCAGTCATGCATATTAACCAATGACTTAAATTCTGCCAAGTCACTGGTTTTCCTGGCTAGCTTAGGCAATCCATTCCATGCTCTAATAGCGCTAGGGTAGAAGGAGCTTTTGTACAAATTTGTCCTAGTATATGGTACGAGGAATGTGCCTTTTTCATTGTGTCTGAGTATTTTATTAAATTTTGTTTTTGAATTTGAAGATTATGGCTCAGTGTTTTATGTATAATTGCTACTTTACTTTTGAGTCTTCTGTCCTGAAGGCTTTCTAAATTTAGTGATTCTACTAAAGGTGTTACTCTAGTCAAATGTGAATATTGATTTGTTATGAATCTCACTGCTCTATTTTGTGTTCTTTCTAGTTTCTTAATGTTTTCTTGAGTTGAGGTGTCCCAAACAGAAGATGCATATTCTATCATAGGCCTAACCAAGGTTAAATAACATTTTAGTTTTATGTTCTTATTTGATTTATATAAATTTCTTTTAATAAGCTCTAATGCTTTGTTTGATTTTTTTTATTGTTTCATCAATATGTATCATCTTCTTGTACGTGTTAAGATATTTGGAAATCTTTTTCACAGCTAGCGTTATTGGTCCTTTAAGGTGTTTGAATGTTCAAATACCGAATCACAAACCAAGAGATTAGAGACAGGGTTTCTGCAGCGAGTGGAACTCATGGTGACTTGCTAACTATTGTAAAAAAACGCAAGCTAAAATTCTATAGCCATATTACAAGATCTTCGGAGTTCGAAAAGACCATCCTTCAGGGAAAGTACCAGGAAAAAAAAGAAGAGGCAGACAGAAAAGCGATGGGAGAATAACATAATAGAATGGATGGGTCTGCCATTGAAAGAGGTTCTAACTAAGGTAAAGAAAGAATGAAGAAAGACGGTCGACGAATCTTGCATGGTGCCCCAACGGTCCAACAGACTAAGTATAGGTTAAGGTAAAATTCCTATCAGCACATTCCCATCAACAGAGAATTGGCAGCAAACATTCTCTTCCCATTCCCCATTTCTTCCATAATTAGGTCAGGTTCTCAGTTCGTTGACCCCCGCGATGGTCAGTCCTTGGTCAAGCAGAAATAAGATGCCGTAATTGTAATGCGGTCAATTAGATCTAGTCAAAGGGCGATCGTCGGCAATGAAATAAAACGACCGCGCCGCTGACTCGATAATGATGTGACAATAGATGGGATAGCCTCGCTTTGGCCCACCAGGCCGGAAACAGTTCTTGTAACGGGTTTTGGGCAGTCCGTTGGTCTCATTATGAATGCTATAAAAAAAAAATTAAGCTTGTTTATGGATCGAAAACCAATCGATGAAATAATGAGGTCATCACTGGTCACGAGATAGCCCCGAAAAGTGCGACCGCTGACAATGACCTAATTAAACACTGCTTTCAGTGCTCCTATGTTCTAGCATAAAAGATCTATAGATTTTGGATAGTTGAGCTTATTATTACAATCCTGTAGCCTCAGCACTGGCTTGATTGATGAGTGTAAATATAGTATCATGGAATCATGGGACGGCCGTGAATTCATTTGGTAGAACTGTGCGTGTGTGTGTGTGTGTGTTTATTGGAAATCCATATATCTATATTTAGTCTTGGCATGACCATGTCCTTCAGAGACTATAATATAGCAATCAGAATGGCTAAACCTCTGAGTATATTAGTTTTAATCTATCAATAGGATTGGCAAAACTGTGAGACTGTGTTATATTGTATCAACGAGAACTCCTAGGCACTGTTATAGCGTAGAAATCAGAATGCCCAAACTCGTGAGACTATGTTATAGTGTAGTGAACCTTACTCTAAAGGATTTTTTATAACCTGACCTCTTGAATGAATGTTCTTTGTGCAGGCTTCTTAACACCGTGGAACATATTTGCTAAGGCTAACACAAGCATCCACACGCTCTAAGAAGACTGGAAAAGAAACTCTCTCCTAGTTCAGCCTCTACACTTGTGAAGAATGTTGTCCGCGACATTGACAAAACCAAATGATTTTTACAAAAAAATTAAAAAGAGTATTGCTTCTAAGTACTCGTAGCTAAAATAGAAAACAAAAAAAGATAAAACAAAGCACAAATAGACGTATCGAGTACCGTTTGGTAAGAGAATGTTTATAATGACTATTAGGATTATAGGAAGTGGGTAAGTTACTATCAACCATGCGCTGGGTTTTGGGAGAAGTGCTGGAATCAGGATGTACCCTGAGGGATTTATGCTAGCCTTTGAACAGGACCTTTTAGAACTATATGTTGTGCTTGGAATATGACCTGTGATAGGGATACGGGTTAGGCTTGGAATATGTCGTATTATGATTGTCTGCTGTTCTTAGAAAAAGTGTGGACTAGGAACTCCCTGATCTGGGCTTCAGACCTCGATACCCCAAAGCTTGGCTTGCTACTCTCAGATTATTTGAATCCAATAGCAGGACTTTGGATGGAACCTCACAGCTGGGCTTGTACTAAGGGCCCCAGAGCTGAGACTGAGATTCCCCGAGATGAAGGTTGGGGATCCTTTATTATTATTAATGTGTGTGTGTTTTTATTTATCGACTATTCATCTTGCATTCTTAAGCAGTTGAATTTTTCTAATTTTTTTTCATTCTTTTCTTTTTACACTCTTGTAAATGAAAGTCTGGAACAAAGGTCTCCCACTATCTTTGAATAGCATTTTGTTTCACTCTTTTCCAGTGTGACTCCACGGCCCCATTTCCAATTCATTTAACAAGGACTCTCCAGGTGTTCCTCTGTCAACCTTTTTTTTTTACAACCATAAATAAATTGTCTTTTTTTTTTCTCTTCTTTTTAACTTCCTTATGCGTGAAATAATTCTCTACATTCAAACAGAAATCCAAAATAAAACACTGTATTCAAGATTATCTACCGACCTATTATTCGATATGTTATAGATCGTTGATTGATTGTCTTTTTATTCGATGTCGGTCGATAGCGCCAAGTATTCTAAGTTCTATTTGAGATCGTAGGCCGCAGACAGAAGACCAAATAATGAAACGTACGCTCCTGTAGTGCCATTGTGTTGCTGGTAGTAGACAATAGTCCATACAAACATTACTCGTGAAGGTCAAAGATTGTTTGAATTTCGACTCGATGGATCGATACTGTCATGTATATACAACAGAATCATCACTCGACTGCTTCGAGTATCTTATTTCAAACTTGTGCACGGTCACGTGACGTGTTTGAAAAGATTGTACAAATTTAAATAAAAACTGCTGTGAGAGATACACAAAAACACTTTTTTTTTTTGTTCAGGACCATGGAGGGGGGTGGGAGTAAGCGGAAGTCTGGTAGTAGAAAACCCTAACTCTTATACGAATTTAAGAAGAAGAATAACTCTTCACACCAAAGTATTAAGAATTGCAACACTTTAAAACCATAACTTCTGAATACATAACGTTTTGAGCATTTTCTCTTGAATGGGTTAACGTTTGCATTACATCTTGAATCCATAATTTTTTCAACCAAATCGCTTTAAACCACTAGTTTTTTTTTTTAAACATTTACTCACCACCTGTTTTAAAACCATTACTACTGACATCATAAAAGTTGATACTATGTTACAAATTAGGTTGCACATTACAAACATAGAAAAAAAAATACTGTTAATGAGGGTGTCGTGTGGCCAGCACAACGACCAACCGCCTTTACTTTTCCCCAACTAATGTTAGGTACCCATTAGAGCTGGGTGGACTCTGAGGCGCCCAAGGATCCCGAACATAAAAATCCCTGTCTCCACCGGGATTCAAACCCGGGACCCCAGGTTCAGAAGCCAAGCACTTTACCGCTCAGCCACCGCGCCTCCTAATAAAGATCATACTATTAGTTTAAACATTTTAGGAGATATTTTAATAAAATTTTAATGGTATCAATAACTATCTGTTTACAATGCAACCTTGACATTTATATTGTTTTTATTAATTATTTCGTGCTAGCGTTAAATCAAAAGCAGAAAGTCAGATTATTGAGGTACCAACAGTTGACATCTTGTGCTATAATATAGGGGGTATGGAGTAAAAATAGATTGTCGAAGGGAGACTAATGCAAATATAAAACTTTACAAATAAAGTGATAGGGATTTGACTGATGATGCTTTTAATAATTATTTAAAACATCAAATATTTGTTTTATTTTAAAAGAGATAAAAAAAATAATTGCACAATATTAATTCTCACCTCAATGGCAGCACTATTAAAACGATATATACATACAAAATGCACACACACACAATCTAGAGTACCATACCAAGCGAAAAAAAAACACACACATGTAACACACACACAGCATCACATAGACAAAGCATAATTGCTACACCATTAATTTTGTTCATAACAGTCATTGGTTTTTAAGAGACAAAAATCGCCTCTATAAGTTACACAGAGATACAAATGTTTTTTTTTTTGTTATAAAGCAAAAATAGGACATGCTCTCTCTGGAATGTCTTTTAATAGTCACGATGTTCCCGGGCTCGAACCCTGTCCTCCGCCGTCCTCGGGGACACTTGCACTAGTATGTAATTAGCTTCAAATCTGTAAGTAATATCCGAAACATGACAACCAACAACAAATCCAATCCAACATTATCTAATTGTGTTTGTTTTTAATATGCCAGGCTGGAGATGAAATTGTATTAGCTTTGTATGAGCAGGTCAGGATGGCTCCATAGGCGACTTTGTCACAACATTTTTGAGGTATATATTGCATCTTGTCTAATTCTCGCTAGGAGAGATTAATGACAAAGTCTTAGCCCTCGGCACCAAAATCAGACTGATGCGCTCCCTGGTCATGACCACATTTCTACATGCTTGTGAGTCTTGGACTGCAGAGCTAGAGAGGTGGATCCTTTTTCCTGGTACTGTTCCCTGGAGGAAGGTCTTTGCGAGTCCTGAAGATCTTGTTACATGGCCATACATTTTAAGCTTCCTTTTCTTCACAGTAATTAGCAGGTCATCATGGGGTCCGATCGCTGCAGTAACCCTGTCTCTAATCTCTTGATTTGTGATGCGGTCTTTAAATGTGATGCCTAGAATCCTTCTGTAGCATCTCAATTCCATTGCTAGGTTCCTCCTCTCTAGCTCTGCAGTCAGCGTCCAGGCAGTCTTGCTTGGTGCCCCAACGGTCCACCAGACTAAGGGATAGCTAACAGGTAACAGGTAGTCATCTTGTGTCCTTACGAGGACTTGGATTTTGACGACCTTGAGTCCGCCCAAGTTTACTAGGTACCAGAAATAAGTTGCTGGGGGAGTTGGTCAGTGTGCTGGTCAGTGAGTGTGATGGCTTTATGACACTCTATTACATTGGCGGACATAAAATAGAAGCTCGTTAAATCATCTACCCCGTGGATCGTTAGTTTTCTATTAAAAAGATATACACATTTAATTACACACTGCAATTCATATAATTATGATATTGAATTATATGTATAATAAATATTATATCATGTACCGTGTAATTATATTAATGGCACATACTAATAATAAAAAAAAATAATACATACCCCGATTTTTAAATATGTATATAAACTTTGCCGAAAATGCATATATTGCAGGAATTATTATATATAAATATATATATAAATTTTTATATATAACATTACTAGAAGCAGCATATATACATGGCACTCAAGATTTCTAATCATGTATATAATTCCATAATGTCATTACTTAATTATTAATGAAATCTCAGGGTCATTTTTTTTCTTTTTTCACAGTATAACATCAGTTAATCTTATATTATCTTATAAAGTGGCATTTTTGGATAAAAATAGTATGTTATAACGTTAACTTAAAGATGGTACCAATTATAGTTATGATAATTGGCGACAGTTCAAAGCTCAGCCAGCTATACAATTGAAGCAAGGAGAAAAAAAAATTGTGGTCTAAGGGAGGTAAACGAGTATTTTTGTAGCTAAATTTATGTATGGCAATATTCAGTTATTTAATATTGGCCTTCTTTAATAACAGTATTATGTTATTATCATATGAAATATGACTGCATCGCATGTACGCGATACATGTTGTTAAATATTTATAGTCTCTAATCTATTCTTATCACGTTTAAAATTAGGTTAAAATGAAAATATATATTTTAAACAATTGATATGACTGTCACTTTATCAATCATGACACGATGACACGGGTGACGAAAAAATAAAATTGTGGTCAAAGGGAGATAAATAAATCAATTTTTAAAAACGTTTTGTTAAAATTTATAATTATGAAATATATTACATGGGCCTTCAGTTAATTATAGAAATTTTTATCTAATCCATAGAACGTTCAATATTAAATTATTAAATTGTGTTAAGCAACACAATTGTAGCATTTGATGACTAACCGATTCAAAAATGAACCTACACCACTATGCTTGTATAATGAATCACACTTATTAATACTATTATAGCTCCAGATAACAATGCGATTATGGAAAACAGTTACATATATCTGGTACTCGTCTGTTATAAAATTTAATACCTACAATTTTGTTATTCTGTCTGTAGTCATCGAAATGAAATATATGGCAGCATTAATTGACTAACGGAGCAGGTTTCCAGACAGATTAAACACTTGTTAAGAAAACTTCCAGCTCTAGTAGTTTTCTCCCAGAAACATTACATTGTAATATAATAAACATTTTATGCTTAGTAATAACAATATAACAATAAAAAAAACTATCAAACACAAAATAGAGTAATCAAGAGTAGTCAACTAATGTAAATGAAGAGTAGTCAACTAATGTAATTCAAGAGTAGTCAACTAATGTAATT
>JADKLZ010055436.1:0-11738 GCA_021533235.1 Biomphalaria straminea | reverse complement strand
CTCTCACTCTCTCTCTCACTCTCTCTCTCACTCTCTCTCTCACTCTCTCTCTCACTCTCTCTCTCTCTCTCTTATCTTATTGTGACTCTCCCATTCCAATTCTCTTTCTGCCTCGCACACACACTCTCATTGCCTCTCTCTTCTGTAACTCTCTGTCTCTTTCTTCCTTGGTCTCAATCTCTCTCTCCCTCTCTCCCTCTCTCTCCATTTTTGTCTTTCTCTGTATCTCTGTGTTTATCTCTCTCTCTTTCTCTGTCTCTTTTTCTCAATGGCCTCACTCTTTCTCTGTCTCTCGCTGACTCTCTTTCTCTCTCTCTCTCTCTATGTCTCTCTATTTATGTCTCTATATCTCAGTGTCTATCTGTCTCTCTCTCTGTCTGTCTCTCCCTGTCTCTCTCTCTCTCTCTCTCTCTGTCTCTTTTCTCTTTGTCTCTATCTGTCTCTTTTCTCTTGGTCTCAATCTTTCTCTTCCTCTGTCTCTCATTCTCTTACACCTTCTCTCAATCTCTCCTCAGCTATGACTCACCAAGCAGCACGTAGAGTCGGTCACTTGCCCTATTTCCACTCACCGGCTTGTTTGACCTTCACGAGTTTATTGCACTAATTATATCGTCTGCTCTCTGTCCACCCCCCCCCCCTCAGTAAGTTCTGAATCCTTCTCTAGCCCTCCCCTTCACCGTGTCTCCCCCTATGCTTTAAATTCATTTCTTCTGTGTACACACATTTCATAATCCCCACGTGGGTGGGTGGAGGGAGGTATTATCGATACAGCAGACGATACGTTGTCTGCCCCCCTCCCCGGGCTGCTTTTTAATTTTCCCGCCTCCCCGACACTTGCAATATCAGCTAATCCTCAGCTAGTATCGATGGGGGGGGGGGAATCACCAGGGCATTTACCTTCTTATGTTCATACAGTTTCCGTAGCCATCTTGAATTACAATAAAGAAAATAAACAAAAATGGAACAATGAACTTTAATCTAATTTTTTTTTAAAAAAAGCGATGTCTCAAAAGTGTCACATTGTGTGGAATGACATTCTGATTTTATTGAATTTGGGTTTCAAATTTTCTGGATGTTTATAATATTCTTTTTTCAACTCTCTTTTGACAGTTTCAAGCACTCCCCCCCTCCCTTTCCCCCCTCTTATCAGCTAATTTTTGCCTCCCTCCCCCCTTTTTTTTTTTTGTTAAAGCTCTAATTCTTCATCTTTCTCACTTTTTGCATATTTTAGCATATGGGAGTTTCAGAGTATACGAGTTTACGGGGCCTAGAGAGGGCCTCATTGGCTTTAGTTTCGGACAAACAAAAATGAAACAAAATTGTTGCTGTGGCCCGAACTTCGTGTGTATTTATTGTACTTTACAGAACATGAATCAATTAAAAAATTAAAATTAACCTGTTTATTTGAAATTATTTTTTTTTGGATAAAACAAAAAAGGGAAATAGTTTCTACATTATATATATATATATATAAGTTGTACTTGTGGATATCTTCCTGTAGGATAAACCTTTTTAAAAAGTACTTTTATATTTCGCTTGCACTAAAATTATGTTAATGTTAAATCAATATTCGTGAATATAAACTAATTTTTTTTTTTTACAAAATATTGGCACCCTACACTAGATTATACGATAGAGACGCCCCTGTTCTTCAGAGCCATGACCGTCTCCGAAGAAAATGCTAAAGGAAGAAATAATTTACCCAATCAGAATATCAATTAGCGCCTCAATGATGAAACCAAATCATGAATGAGTAAACCAAAGCTTCTAGGAGTGAAACACGAGAGTCAGAGTTTCATTAAGTTTCCAATAGTTCGTAAACAATGCTAGCTTAGTTTTGATTCGTTTTCTAATCACCAGAGTTTTGTTTTGTTTGCTAGTTTCATATTTTCAATTATCTCAAGTAGTTGTCACTGATGTGTCCTGATGATATTGTAAACATTTGAAAGAAACTTTAGCAGTATTGACATAATTTATTGGCGACTTACTTGCAGTGTTTAACACACACATACACACACACACACACTTAAACACACACACACAAACACACGGTTATATAGAATTTTAGTTTCATGTTTTTTGCTTAACTCTTTCTCTCCGTAATTATTTACCACATTCTGATTTAATCAACGTTGATATCGTCAGTTTGGAGAAAAAGATTTAATGTGTACACATTTCTACAATAGTGCCTTTTCTTTGTACACAGATAAATATGTCAATTGTGTCCCTCTCAAAAGTGTAGTTGAAATAAGAATCTGCGCGTCACTTCGGCTTTATAGAAAACTGAAACTATGAATTAGTAATAATAAAAAATCACATAAATCCCTTACAAAATAAGCAACACAATTACCAGATCTTATAAAACACAACCTTATTCGACAGGCGGGCCATTTTAATTCCCGACACTCGTGTCGCGGGCCACATAACAAAAAAAAAAGGAGTGAAAGGGAAATAGACAATAATCATTTCTATTAGAGACCCACGAATATAGTATTTAGCCTACATTAATTCATCAGAAGTTTATCCTAAACTACTTTTAAATATCCAGCTGCATAGATGAAACGCCAATAAGGAGCCCTACATCTAAAATCTTAGTCGCTTGTCCGTGAGACAATTACGTAACAGGGTTTCAAACGATTCATCACTGAAAAAGTTTGTCCTCACACTGAAGTGCTTGTAATTCTTGTGATCATTTTTAACGTTTGTTTCTGAGATTTATAAAAGTTTATGAAAGCAACACGGAGTAGAAATCAGTTGCCTGAATCACTTTGTCAAGGAAGGATGTTTAGTTGTGTAAGTCAGCTTCAGTTGCAGCTCTGTCTGGCCGCAGATTGAATTTCAAAAACGACGAATATTGTTCAATCTGAACACGATCATCATCCGTTGGTCCAGACGGATCATCTTTCCAAATAGATTTTGTGGTTGAATAATTCAACGAAACCACAGAGGCTCGGTTCCGTTTGACTTCTGATAGCTGTTGATGTCATCTATAGCACCATCAGTAGTCACTCTCAGTAATTTCTACAAGTGAAAAAGATTCTCTGTGATGGTTGAAACTTCTTTGACACTGCTTCGCCACTGATGATCCCACCCGTGCTCTTAGTAGCTACTACTCTGATTTCAAAACTGTTGTTTTAATCGTGAATAAATACCAAAACTTTGAGAAGTATCAGATATGTCAGTTGACAGGTTATCGGAAACAGGCATTACAGCCGACTTCATTTTTTTTTCTAATTGGTAACTATTCTCCTCAGCCCTCCACTCTAGGTGTAATCTTACAATCACGTCTCAAACCAAGAATGCCGCTTTATTTATGCATATGTTCTTTGAAAAGAGCCACTCTTTATAAATACGTTAGTTTACTGTCGATACCAATCCATTTATCCTACATAGGAAAAGATATTTGTAGAACTTTTTGGACAGTGGATTTCTACACTTTATGCCGACGCATCGGAGGGCCGGTTAGAACCACGTCGCGGGCGGATGTGGTCCGCGGGCCATATTTTGGGCATCAGTGGTATAAGAAATATAAACAACAAATACTTGACCAATGAAGGCAACGATTGTCGTCTTCCTGGTTATGTCGTGGGTCAACATAGTTTATATAGTAAATAATCAAAACGGTTAAACGCTTTAGTGAT
The DNA here is from genome assembly GCA_021533235.1 of Biomphalaria straminea. Lineage (NCBI taxonomy): Eukaryota > Metazoa > Mollusca > Gastropoda > Planorbidae > Biomphalaria > Biomphalaria straminea. The sequence goes on along the minus strand of JADKLZ010055436.1, from coordinate 8,097 downwards.
GACATCTGCATGTCTTTTGGCTTGGATAAGTGCGGTATAATAAGCGTAATAAAGGGCAAGGCAGCCAACACTAACATTGCATGTGAAGGAATCGAGGAACTTGACTCTGCCTCCCTTTATAAATATCTTGGGATAAACCAGAATGCCAAGATAAACCATAAAAAATTAAAAGAGGACTTTCTTGGTAAATACAAGCAAAGAATTAATAAAATTCTCAATACAAAACTGTCTGGCGGTCACCTCATCACTGCAATAAATAGTTGGGCCGTCCCAGTGCTCCTATACACTTTCGGCGTCATCAAATGGACTGACACCGACCTACACGACATTGACAGGCTCACGAGGAAATTATTAACCAAATTTCGATGCCTACATCCCAAGTCCTCCACCATAAGGTTATACCTGCCCAGAAAGGATGGAGGCCGTGGATTGCAGAACATCTTCAAACTGTGTAAGATGCAAGTATCAAAAATACGATCAAAACTGCACGCCTCCAGCAACGAACTAATTTCCTTCCTACGCAGGTACGACTCCGATGCGACCCCTCTGAACCTATACAATGTTGATGTTAATATCGGACTGGACGACGCAGGGCATGAGATTCGTCAATGGGAAGAAAAAACACTCCACGGAAAATTTCCGGCTTTATTACATGGGGACAACATTGACAAAACCGCTTCCTTAGCGTGGCTCAAAGCAGGTCATCTCTACCCTGAAACTGAAGGCTTTGTTACAGCAATACAGGACAGAGTAATTAGGACAAAAAATTACGAGAAACATATCCTAAAACTCAATATTGTTGACAAATGCCGAAAATGTGGAAATGTTGGTGAGTCAATTGAACACATAATGGCAGGATGTTCAGCCCTATCGGAATCTGCCTACTTAGGTCGCCATAACCAAGTTGCAAAGCTAATACACCAGCACTTGGCTTTGACACACAATTTGATCGGGAAGGATACTCCTCCTTATTACAAATACTCACCACAAGAAGTTCTCGAATCTACTGATTATCTGCTGTACTGGGATAGACCTATTTTGACCGACAAAACAGTTGATTTTAATCGCCCTGATCTGCTGCTCATCGATAAAAAAGAAAAAGTCGCTACCATTATCGACATTGCAGTACCACTATCTCACAACTTAAGAAAAACTGAGTTAGAAAAACAACGAAAATATGGGAACCTGGGCTTGGAGATTAAGCGTCTATGGAAGCTTTCTAAAACAACAATATACCCTATTGTCATATCAACCGAGGGGATAATAACAACTGACCTCACAGATACCTTCAAGGCCCTTGGCATTCCCAGGAACATTCTCGTTGCCTGTCAGAGGGCGGCACTGCTGCAGACCTGCCACATCACCAGAAAATTCCTCAGTGGAAACTGATAAAGGGACTACAATGAATTTTGTTTCCCTTTAACGAAACTCGACCCTGGCTGCGCCAGAGAAAGAATACTCGTTTTTTTATCATAATAATAATAAGAGTAATTAGGACAAAAAATTACGAGAAACATATCCTAAAACTCAATATTGTTGACAAATGCCGAAAATGTGGAAATGTTGGCGAGTCAATTGAACACATAATGGCAGGATGTTCAGCCCTATCGGAATCTGCCTACCTAGGCCGCCATAACCAAGTTGCAAAGCTAATACACCAACACTTGGCTTTGACACACAATTTGATCGGGAAGGATACTCCTCCTTATTACAAATACTCGCCACAAGAGGTTCTCGAGTCTACTGATTATCTGCTGTACTGGGACAGACCAATTTTGACCGATAAAACAGTGGATTTTAATCGACCTGATCTGCTGCTCATCGATAAAAAGGAAAAAGCCGCTATCATCATCGACATTGCTGTACCACTATCTCACAACGTAAGAAAAACTGAGTTAGAAAAACAACGAAAATATGGGAACCTAGGCTTGGAGATTAAGCGTCTATGGAAGCTTTCTAAGACAACAATATACCCCATTGTTATATCAACCGAGGGGATAATAACAACTGACCTCACAGATACCTTCAAGGCCCTTGGCATTCCTAGGAACATTCTAGTTGCCTGTCAGAGGGCGGTACTGCTGCAGACCTGCCACATCACCAGAAAATTCCTCAGTGGAAACTGATAAAGGGACTACGATGAATTTTGTTTCCTTTTATGAAACTCGACCCTGGCTGCGCCAGAGAAAGAATACTCGTTCTTTTATCATAATAATAAAAATCTTTATTGTCCATAAGGAAATTTGTCTTACAATTTGTGCATTATACCAAACAAAACATTTATAACTATAAAGAGAAACAAAATGTTCATTCACACCAGACTCACTCACAATGTACATGTCCAAAGTTTACAAAAAATTGTTTCTGTTTAATGATTTAATTGCCAGAGGAACAAAAGAGTTTTTGTGTCTGTTTGTCTTTGCTATCGGTGTCTTGTATCTCTTTTGTGATGGTAAAATCACAAAATCCTGACCCAAAGGGTGATTTCTTATTTCTAGAATCTTTTTAGATTTTGTAAGGATATTTGTCTCAAACAGCTGCGCTAATGGGGTTTGTTTTTTGCCAATGAATTTACCAGCAGCATTTAGGATTCTCTGGAGTTTATTTGTATTCTTAGTGCTTAGATTGACCAGGCTGTGATATTAAAATGTAAAATCATTCCCTTTCGGACCTTGCGATCGCTGTTCAGGCAATTTTTTTCTGTGGCCAATAGTTAACAAGCAGCGTGTCATGTGCCCAACATAACGACTAAGTCGCAACCTAAAAATTCCGAGACTCAAAATCCCAGTCTTCACCGAGATTCGAACCCAGGACACCAGAATTATAAGGAGAGCGCTTCACCACTAGCCACCGCGCCCCCGACCCCCCATTAAAAGCGTTCAGATTTTGTTACATATATATAAGCATATACATAGTTGTACGCTAAATTTTGATCCATATTGGGCAGCGCCCCTACCTCGCTAAGCCACTGACAATATCGATCCGAGTATCGTGCTAATTTTATGACAGTATAAACTTAGTGTTTAGAAACAATGTTACCGATGTGGTTTACGTTCTTTAAATAAAACACGACATAATCCTGTTTACATCGTTAAAAATCTCAACTCTGATGGTGAAAATGAAAGCAAGTTTTAGCGACCCCCGAGTACCGTAAATTATTGCGACATCTGGCCATTTATTGCTGGTGATGTCGCGAAACAGTCAGATAGGGCGCAAATGGTGGCCTTATTATCGATGAGTTTTATGAGATATATCATGCCTTTGTTCTTAATCTGTGGCTTGGTTCACATCAGTGCACATAAGTGAAACCTCATTTGTATTTCTACAACTTCCTTTGTGTATTTTGAAATGAAAAATAAAAGTATATATCTTATCGCACAATTGTTTGTTTGGTTGTAGTTTGAAATATCCCTGTCCCTTGAAATATCCCTGACCCTTTAAATATCCCTGACCCTTTCCTTATTCCCTAAGCTACTAAACATATGTTTACGTAATTATAGGACGAGGCGGGGAACTAAAGACCAAGTCCCCAAGATCAGACCCCCTGGGAGAAACAAGAGATAATTCTACACTATGATGGCCAGGTACTCGCTAGCTTAATTGGCCACCAGAAGTACTAGCAACGAAGAAACTGTCAGTTTAAAAAAAGAATGTTGCAAGAAAAAAAAATAAAAAATCAAAGGTCGAATTTGATCCGATAATAATAGCCGACAGGCCTTCCGGCGTTGTCCTCTTTATAATAGAAATATTTTATTTTTTTAAAAAAGTAGAATGATAATATTAAACAAAAATTTTTTTTTGAAGAACTGTGTCTATGTGTGTGTGTATGTGTGTGTGTATGCGTGTGTCTATGTGTGTACGTTATGGTTTATGTTTGTGGAGTGCCAACTTCGCCAGCATATAAAATAACAAGTTATCGAAAATTATTGTTTCCAATAATATCTTCAGAATGTCGAGAAGAAAAGAAAATGCTATCTATCTATCTATCTATCTATCTATCTATCTATCTATCTATCTATCTATCTATCTATCTATCTATCTGTCTGTCTGTCTGTCTGTCTGTCTGTCTGTCTGTATGTATGTATGTCTATCTATCAGTTTGTAGTCTATCCGTTCTGCCTTAGTGTCGTCTAACAGCTAGTCTATCTATCTGTCTATCTTTCTACCTTCCTTATCTGTCAGTTTATCTGATTATTTTTTTTTTGGAGCTGGATGGACACAGGGGCGCCCAAGGCTCTCAAAATTAAAGATCCTAGTCTTCACCAGGATTTAACCCGGGATCCCTCACCGCTCATCCACCGTGCCGCATTATTGTGTGTGTAGGGGGTCCCTTGGGATAGGAATTAATCCACATTTTTAAAATAAAATTTGACAGAATTCGATTGGTTTTGACTGTTCTGGTTATTTTTTTACTCAACTGTAAACAAAGCCTTTAGTATTTATAAGGAAATCGTTCGAGCTTTTTTTTGAAGATTCCTTCCGCATTCTAGGTTTCACTCACCCTTTGAGAAATAATGAGTTTGAAAGCTAATAGGAGCAATTGTAAACATGTACAGCTACTGTTTTATTGCCTAAATAAAAGTGCTATTAGAGCATGAAATGGGTTGCCTGAGTCAGCCAGGATTTTGGTCATTGGTTAACATGCATGACTAGACGCATGAAGTAATCATCTTCTTTTTTAAGTAGTGTCTGCATCTTATAAGATAAGATTAGAAGATCACTTATTTTGTCAATACATTTTTTTTCTCTGTCTAGACTTTTTCTTTTTGTGCCTGAAAAGTATTGTAAAACCTTAGCTCACTCTGGAAACAAACGTTCTAAAAGATAATATGTTAAAAGTGACGGACACTCCCAGAATGAGAGACATTTGTTTAAACATAATTCAAAGGATGTTTTTCTAGACTTTAAAAGTTTACTGACACCACGTGACATGTCGTCTGCTTTTGGTGGCGGCTTTTTTTTTTGTTGTTGTCATTTTACTTTTTAACGAGTTGAGACAAGTGACATGATGATGATCTGATGACAGTGTCAGCTACTGGCAGTGCGACGAGGTCGTTCTCACAGAAAAGTCTGGCTCGTTGACCGAAAGTGAGACCAGCCTAATGTCACTAAGTCCGTCACCTGGAGGACAGTACGCTAGAATCTTTCTTTGAAGTGGACAGTGATAAGCAATGTACGAGAGATGATGTTTTGACATCGACATCAATTATGTATACTAGTCGACCTGCGGCATAGCATACGCCACTATTTTCCAGGGCAGGCCTTAGGCACTGCAACATATGCGACCACAGTGGGTCCCGCACTTTCTTTGGACCCGTGCTAAATTTTAGGTGTATAAATTATTAAATTGAACCATTTTATAACATATAACAGATTTCCCGCGGCCTCTTGACGACCGGCGGCATGGCATACGCCGCTATTTTCCAGGGCAGGCCTTAGGCACTGCAAAATATGCGACCGCAGTGGGTCCCGCACTTTCATTGGACCTATGCTAATCTTTTAGGTGTGTAAATCATTAAATTAAGTTACACAAAGTTAATTCCTTTTTCCAGTCTATATTTATTTATGTCTATGGACCCGTGCTAATTTTTAGGTGTATAAATTATTAAATTAAACCATTTTATAGCATATAACAGATTTCCCGTGGCCTCTTGGACATGATTTACCAGAAGCCCATGGAAATCTCATGAAATGTTATTAAATATAGGCCTACGAAAAAGTCCTGGAAATGTCCGGAAATTATTAAATGTCGATCTAGATTAGTTTCAAAGAGTCTTACGACACAATATAATCTCTTCCGGCTTCCACTTTTTTAACCTACCTTCCATTCACTACACAAATTCATAAGAGTTTTATGAAACAAATATTTGTGCATTGTACTTCATTTTATGTCTAGAATCTATAAATTGTGTTTAATCTCTAAGACAGAAGATCATGCAATTTTTAAATTTGTCACAATTTAGAAATCATAATTCAATAGTAGATATATATACATGTGTTTTCAAGTTACACAAAGTTACTTCCTTTTTCCGGTCTATATTTATTTATGTCTATGCTATTTTGTGAATGGAATAGTGCGGATTGGGTCCATTCACACCGTGGTGCGTACGCCATGGGATCTTCCCTATTTACTTGTTGTTGCTTGTTTGTTGTTGTTTGAACTTTTGTGTGTTTGACCTCAGACTTAGAGGAATATATATATAGATAGGTACTAGATGCCTACACTGAAAAAAAAAAGAAAGAACTTCTTTCAAACCTTGCGATCTGAAGGGCAGATGATTAAAAGGTCATGTGGCCAGCACAACGACCATGATACTTTATATTCCCTCTCTCTGTCTCCCTCTCTTTGCCTCCCTCTCTTTGCCTCCCTCTCTTTGCCTCCCTCTCTTTGCCTCCCTCTCTTTGCCTCCTTCTCTTTGCCTCCCTCTCTTTGCCTCCCTCTCTCTGTCTCCCTCTCTTTGCCTCCCTCTCTTTGCTTCCCTCTCTTTGCCTCCCTCTCTTTGTCTCCCTCTCTCTGTCTTGTGTGTATGAGAGGGACAGAGAGACATTACAACAAATGAAATAACACAATAAGCAGCGATAACACCTTAAGTCGGAGTCATGAGTGAATTTTATTTACACACTAACAGATGACGATTTGCAATATCAGCTCTCTTGCCAAAGGAAATTATTCTAACTAGTGGACAACAAAACGCATCGCTAATTAAGTAGCCCCTGATAGGAGATAGTTTGATGAAAATAATTGACAAATGATGGAAGAGAGATGCTAACATTGGCGAACTTGCTTTTGGACGTTTGGGCCTATGTCCGGTAGGCCCATTGTACACTTAAAGTGTTTTCTTTATTCCTTTGGGCTGATGGTACACAGTGGCTGTCTGTCACATTTTGATGTCTTGATTTACCTACAGTGTGATACTACATCCTGACTTAATATCATAAGTCATCAAGACAAATATGTGCTTACCTGACACCCGACATACTGTAATAATGTAATTTCCTATAACTGTATACATAGCCTCAAGTGAGCCTTACATACGAGTAAATAAATAGGTAAAGTAAAGTGTCCCCTTCAGACCTTGTGATCTATGGGGCAGATGATGTTAAGATCATCTGTTTCTTTGGCCAACGGTTAACGAGCAGGGTGTTATGTGGCCAGCACAACGACCAACCGCCTTTACTTTTCCCAACTAAAGTCAGGTACCCATTAGAGTTGGGTGGACGCAGGGGCGCCCTAAAAATCCCGAAATTCAAAATCCAAGTCTTCACCGGGATTCGAACCCAGGACCTCAGGTTCGGAAGCCAAGCGCTTAACTATTCGACCACCGCGCCCCCATACGAGTATCTGGTACGTAACAACAAAATTTATTTATTTCGTGAAGACATATGGAATTCGTGTTAGAATAACACACAGGGCAACTTAAACAATTTTTTGAATACCCTCGTACACATTGAGTCTACACACCTAGTTACATTTGAATTCCAAAATGTTAAGTAGGGCCGGATTTAAGGGCGGGCAGGCGGGGCTTCAACCCCGAATCCTCCGTAAGAAGGGGGCCTTAACTAAAGAGATAAAAAAAATATCTAAATTGCGACGGATCTGAAGCCCAGGGGCCTCTACATACTTAAATCCGCTCTGCGTGCATGGGTTTTAGATACAGTTACAAACTGTATATATTATTGAGGAAAGTTACGAATTGTTGTCTACTGTTAAAGTATGGCAAGCGATTTGTGGGTTCGAGGCTTATGGTGCTGGTTTTAAAAATGTCCTGGCTTGGATTGTGTGTGTTGTCATTGTGGTACTTTATCATTATTCTAGATGCTAGTCCGAACACAACCAAGGGACACAACAATTAAATATACTTAATACAACGTGTAAAGTCTTCAACTGATATTTATTTACAGATGGGGAGGAGTGTCTTGTCTCTTAACCATCGTTTTAATTAGCAGACTATTCACTGTGCATCCTTCTACAAGCCCTAGCCATATTCTTCTCCTATCTTGTACCCGTATTCTGCAACGTCATTCGTCTGACTGTCTACGTCACTAGTTGTACCGTAGCTGAAAACAACACACTATCTATGTATTTACAAACCTAAC
>JADKLZ010055435.1:0-14801 GCA_021533235.1 Biomphalaria straminea | reverse complement strand
ATGTGGAGTTGATGGGTTGTTGATTAGATGTAGATGTGGAGTTGATGAGGTGTTGATTAGATGTAGATGTGGAGTTGATGAGGTGTTGATTAGATGTAGATGTGGAGTTGATGGGTTGTTTATTAAATGTAGATGTGGAGTTGATGAGGTGTTGATTAGATGTAGATGTGGAGTTGATAGGTTGTTGATCGGATGTACATGTGGAGTTGATGGGGTGTTGATCAGATGTAGATTTTATGGAGATGTATATTAGGTGAAATTAATAGAGGTGTTAATTGTAAGTTTTAAGCACCAGTTGATATACCAGCGAAATAATGCTAAGTAGATCTGTCGTTGTGAACCTTCTGGTTTTTAAATGTTTGTAGAGTACAACGGACATGTCAATTAAAAAAACATTATTCTATCCAAGGCAAAAGACAAAGGAATGGAGAAAGACTGTCAACAGATCTTGTGTGGCGCCCCAAAGGTCCATCAGACTAAGAGATAGGTGAAGGTGATGTGTATAAAGAATTTCCAACTATCGGTTCTACAAAAGAAGCTTAAAATGGGGGCCATAAATCTCCGCCATCATTAACCCTCTAAGTCCTGAACTTCTTTCTCCAGCCTCATGTATCCTTGAGCTTCAAAATGGTTTGTATCCTTCCGCCAGCACTTGTCACTGTCTGTTGTTGATCTGCTTGTTTCCCAGTAAACAACGACTGGCTCCGTTATGACTTCTTAATGAAAGAAAACAAATGTAGAAGTAGAAGCAATGAATGAAAGCTTTGAACAATTACAACTTTTATTGACTTTCAATCAAGGGACATAATTTGCACTTTAACAAACACAGAAGACAAAGCGCAGTTACGTTTAAACTACGTTGTTCAGTTCACCTCGATGTCTTAAATAGTTGATTAAGCCGCTGATGGTTGAGGTAAAAATACAAATATTTTGTTTTGAGTTTAGATCGAATAACTAGATCAATATTTGATCGGAGGGAAGGGGGATTATCCCTGTTGTTTCTATGAAGAGGTTTGGTATTGATGATGATGGTGGGGGGGGGGGGAGGTCTGAAGAAAGCCGAGTCGAGATGCGTCCATGCCTGGGGCAGGTGTAAAGAATACCAACAGCAATAGTGGACATGCCATAATTTTTTTGGTGCATTTCAAAGTAGGGACTTGTTGTCAATACTTCAATCATATCTGTTGTTTTTTTGTTGAAGGGTGGGGAGAAAGGGAAATGTATCAATCCTGTAGTGTATGTGTTTATGTCAGTGTTAGTATGTGTGAACCCCAATGGTGTCATATGTGATGTTTTATTCTACGTATACTGTTGTCAGTTTATATGGGATGTATATATATATATGTTTGTGTGTGGTGACTATGTCCGTATGTGTTTTTGTGTTTGTGGTTTTCTGTGAGTGATAGCTACTTGGTGAAACATGTGTCAAATTGGGTGTATGTGTGTGCTATATGTCTCAGTTTACACTCAGCGGTTCTCAACCTTTTATGCTCGGCGACTCCTTTTTACAATCCCCCACTCTGCCGCGACCCCCGCCCCCCGGGCACACACAGCAATAGAAGAATAGACAATAACAATCCGTATTTTCGATGGTCTTAGGCAAATCGTCAATCGACCCCCAAGGTGGTCGCAACCACAGGCTAGTGTTTGGTGTTTCGTGTGTCTGAATGACTGCGCCGTAAGTCTATGTAATATGTGCTTGTGTGTGTCTGTGTGTCTTGTATCTTTGTGTGTCGTGTGTCTCTATGTCATGTGGAAACACAGCATGTTGTGACTCCATGTGTTGTGGTTGCATGTGTGTTATGTGCCTTTGTGTGATGTGTGTAGAGTGTGTACACGTATTGTGTGTTGTGTGCATACATCTGTGTCCTGTGTCTCTGTAGTTTGCGTTTATTGGAAGTGGGAAGCGTGGTTGAGAGGCTAAGTGCGGCTTGAGCTTGGCTTGCTTGGCTACCTAGAAGGGGGCTCGAGGTTCGACACCCGACTCGGGCAGAGTTGTGTTTACTGAGCGCCCAAAGGCAGCACGGGAAACCAACTCCTAGATACCCCCTCCCCCCCACTGGTCCACAAATGAGATTGGACCAAAGCGCTCTGAGCATGCTATAAGCATGAAAGTAGCGCTATATAAAAGCTATAATATATATTGGACTGCATTATTTTATTGTCGTTAAGAAAAGGTCGTCAAGTCCCAAGAAATGTAAATTTATTTACAATAACATAATTATCTCAATAAAAATATCGTGTTTCAAATGTTAAAAAAAAATTCAACTAGTTGAACTAGCAATAAAAATGTAATTAGTAAATATAAAATCTATTTATGATTTTATTTGATAAACAAATACATATATGTATTAAAACAATTCTATAAAAATTGTTATTGTCACAAAAGTTTAAGTAATTATATTTTATATAGGTAATTGTGAATAAGTGGTAGAATTGAAAGTAAAACCTCTTAGTTTAAGAAAAATGTAAACAAAAGATTTGTGAAATTTCGTTCCATTCTGGCCTATTTATAACGACATATTCTATAGTTTATGCACTAATGAACTACTCAAAGCTTCTCTGAGAGTCTTCAACCTTGACCCTGCCACCTGGGAGACAGACGCACACGATACAGCATCATAGCGTCCCGCTGAGAAAATCGGCGCGAAAATTGCAGACGACAAGAGAAAAGCGCTGGCAGAAGGCGCCAGAAAAAAAGTCAAAGCAACTGACACTAGCTCCAGCTGGAATAACCTGCCAATGTGCAGCCGAACATTCCGGGCTCACATAGGTCTCACCAGCCACATGAGGAGGCACAAAACCCCAGTGCAAAGCCCTCAGCACCTTGGATGACAAAGTCATCATCGAACCACGATGAACGAACTATATATTCCTATATCTATAAGAACGAATTGAGCATTTCGAATTACAAAACAGAAACCATCCTTGTCGTGTTCAGCTAATCGCTTTCTATGTCGAATCGCATTCTGTGGCTCTTTGCTTCTCGGGGTGAAATGTTTTCTTAAAAGCAAGAGCTCATTCTTATGGCGGGAATGATAAGTCTTAAGAGGGATACAATCACAATAGATAAGTATGAATAAGCCAATATTAAAATTTAATGAGAATATTAGAAGGATAAAAAGAATTCAGAAACCTTCCGTCACATATAAGAACTGAATCATCTTTTTTTTGGTAGTTACGTCTCTGTATTTTATCAGATTTCTTAAAATGAAGAAATAGTCAACACTTAATAGATGAATCTGACTTTCCACCGGTTTCCTGAAAAGTACATTTACTGCAGGCCACACCAGCAGGATGGTAGACTCAAACATCCTTAAAGAACTCATTTATGGTCAACTTAAAAAAGGGAAGCGATCCCCAAGGTCAACAAAGAAAACACTTTAGAAACATCTTCAAAGCTTCTCTGAAAGTCTTCAACCTTGACCCTGCCAAGTGGGAGACAGACACACACGATAGAGCATCATAGCGTCCCGCTGAGAAAACTGGCGCGAAAATTGCAGACGACAAGAGAACAGCGCTTGCAAAAGAAAAGCGCCAGAAAAAAAAAAATCAAGGCCGATGACACAAGCTTCAGCTGGAATAACATTGCCAGAGTGCAGTCAAACATTCCGGGCTCACATAGGTCTCACCAGCCACAAGGGGTAGCACAAAACCCTCAGCCCCCTGGATGTCCAAAGTGGTCATTATCAAACCACAATGGACGAACTCTATAGTTAAGGTATTGTCTGAGTGTTACACGAAATTAACTGATTATGATGTTAGATACAACGTAGTGAGCAGTAGTAATAAAAGTAAAGTTCATCTCAGAACTGGCGATCTATTGGTCAGATGATGTTACGATCATCTGTTTCTGTGGCCAAACGGTTAACGGTTCTCCGATTCAGAAGCCAAGTCTTTGCTATGACTAGAACTAGAGATCCCTTGATACGAAAGCCAAGTCTTTGCTATGACTACAGATCCCTCGATACGAAGGCCAAGTGTTTGCTATGACTAGAACTAGAAATCCCTTGATACAAAAGCCAAGTCTTTGCTATGACTACAGATCCCTCGATACGAAGGCCAAGTGTTTGCTATGACGAACTAGAAATCCCTTGATACAAAAGCCAAGTCTTTGCTGTGACTACAGATCCCTCGATACGAAAGCCAAGTCTTTGCTGTGACTAGAACTAGAAATCCCTTGATACAAAAGCCAAGTCTTTGCTGTGACTACAGATCCCTCGATACGAAGGCCAAGTGTTTGCTATGACTAGAACTAGAAATCCCTTGATACAAAAGCCAAGTCTTTGCTGTAACTACAGATCCCTCGATACAAAAGCCAAGTCTTTGCTGTGACTAGAATTAGAGATCCCTCGATACGAAAGCCAAGTGTTTGCTATGACTAGAACTATAGCTCCCTCGATACGAAAGCCAAGTGTTTGCTATGACTAGAACTATAGATCCCTCGATAAGAAAGCCAAATGCTTTATCACACGACAAAAAATTGTTTAATCAGGGGCAACTATTAAAATATTACTTCATGCTATGTTTCCCATCATTATAACCGGGCAACAGTTTGCAGGGGAAGGAATTTGTTTTTAAAACGGGTCGTGTTAGTCTTATCAGTCTATATCAGTGTTTGTCTCTGGTTGACAACTGGTCAGTGCTGACCAGTCGGCTTAAAACAACGCCAAACCATGCTTTTAGAGTCATAAATTTGTTTGGTCACTTCTCTGACTCGACCGACGCTGATAAGAGTGTCACTAAAGGAAAAGACGGATCCTTGACGGATCTAAATCCCGGTTCTGCGTTTACAGAGTAATCTTTTAAAAGACTTTATGGATAGGAGAATACTAACATTACTTTGGAGCCGACTAACGCTTCTTTGAAGCAGCGCCAGAAGAAAGTATAAATTAAACTTAATTTCAAATTGTCAAAATGAGTGTTTCCGGAGGGGGGGTGAGGGGGGAAAGGAGGAATAAGGCTCTTCTTTCCTCCTTCACTCCAATAAATATTACGAGGCGTTTTGAAATTTGGTCCCCAAGTAACAGAAGAGGGGGATGATCCAGAAAACAATTTTCTTTTGACATGATGCGTAATTTAGCTCTCTTAGGCCTTGCCGTACATTTACTTTGACAGTCAGTATCATTCTCGGATATCTTCAGATGGAAAGACAAAGGCTTAGCCCTCGGCACCAAAATCAGACTGATGCGCTCCCTGGTCATGGCCACATTTCTATATGCTTGTGAGTCTTGGACGCTGACTGCAGAGCTAGAGAGGAGGATCCTAGCAATGGAAATGAGATGCTACAGAAGGATCCTAGGCATCACATTTAAAGACCGCATCACAAATCAAGAGATTAGAGACAGGGTTACTGCAGCGATCGGACCCCATGATGACCTCCAGGGAACATTACCAGGAAAAAGAAAAAGATGCAGACAGAGAAAGCGGTGGGAAGACAACATCAAAGAATGGAAAGGCCTACCATTGAAAGAGGTTTTAAACAGGGCAAAGGATAGAGAGGAATGGAGAAAGATGATCCACAAGTCTTGCTTGGTGCCCCAACGGTCTACCAGACTAAGGGATAGGTAACAGGTAATCATTCTCAGAATGAAAGCATATATTTAAAATTGTGTTCAATTCTATTTTAGAATTTCGTTGAAATGAGATTGGACCAAAGCGCTCTGAGCATGCTATAAGCATGAAAGTAGCGCTATATAAAAGCTATAATAATAATAAAAAAAAAGCTATAAAGAGGCTAAATTATGAGGATACAGATCCTGCTTTACAGAAAATCTCAGCTTTGAAGAGGAAAAACTATATCTCGAAAAACTTTGAGGAGACAACGTTTTAAGGATTTTAATATAAAGACTCCATTCTATTGAGGTATCAAGTTATTTAGAAAGTGCTTCCATAGATTCTATTATTGAATAGAGGAAGTCAAGAAACCAACAGTAAAACAAATAATTTGATATGACTACGTCAACCATTAAAATTTTGGTAGTATACAGAGTGCATACACAAACAAATTTAGATTAATTAGATTCAGAAACAAAGAGTATAAATTGAACACAACCTATTAAACTCTCATTTCTCAATAACTTTCAGTGCTCAACAGTGTGATATGGTCTAAGTCTAGACGTGGAAACATTAATCTGTGTGTCTTGTATGTTAGTGCAAATGAAAGTAAAAAACAAATTAAGAATTAAAAAAAAAAAGAGACATAAATAAAACTAGGCTAGAAGACAGCTGAAACATAGCATCACTTTACATTTTAAAAAGTTGAAATATACTCGAGGAACCTCCAAAATAATATGAAAAAGCCAACCCAACTTAAAATCTAAATGCTTTTATAATTTCCATTCACTAATTAAACGATGCTTTCATCAGTTCATGTTTCTAACGTAGTTCCTCGTTGTGTGTGGGAACAGGGAATCTGGAACCTATTCAAATTGTTCAAGAGGGTACTAAACAGGAGAGAGAGAGAGGATTGGTTGGGGGTCACCTCCTCAAGATAAGAGAAAGAGCCCATTGAGGGTCATGATAACCCCGGATGTCTCCAATCTTATCTCAGAATGTTTTCCTATAGTCAATTATGTTAACTCTTCGGCGATAGTACCTTTAAAGCACAGGAGGAAAGAGAAAAGAAAGAATGAAAAAAAAGAGATAGAGAAAGAGACAGAGAGAGAGAGAGAAAATAAGTGTAGGAGAGACCGAAAGAAGAAAATAGAGAAACAAAAAGAATAAATGAAAAGAAGTAAGAAAGAGACACACACACAGAGAGAGAGAGAGAGAGAGAGAGAGAGAGAGAGAGAGAGAGAAACAGAAAAAGAACGAAACGTGATTATGAAAGAAAGAGGAAAGTTGAGCAAGAGGGAACGAGAGAAAGAAAGAAGAGAAAGAGTTATAGTTGTAGGAAAAAGTTCAAAAGACAGAAGGAAAGAGAGCGAGCTGTTTAAAATAAGTTTCAATAAGAGAGAAAGAGAAAAAGAGAGAGAGATAAAGAGAGAGCTTTTAAAGTAAGTTTCAATGAGAGAGAGAGAGAAAGAGAGAGAGAGAGAGAGAGAGAGAGAGAAAGAAGGAGATTTCAACTAATCGTCTAAAGTCTAGATTTACAATCAGACAAGAGTCTATTGAACACAAACATGATATCTTGTGTGTGTATGTGTTTGTGCCAACTCTCAACTATGTACATTTAACTGCCATTTAAACGGGTGCTGATTAAGAAAGGCTTTGGGAGCATACAAGTGTATACAGCCCTCCCCCGTCTCTTGCACTCCCCTCTCCCTCCCTCCCCCCCCCCTTTTCAACCAGGCAAACAAAATGATCCAGTACAGATCTTCATGTTCCGAAAGACTCTAAATGACATTTATCTCCAGACTTGGGTTGACATAACAAGCCCACCCCATTAATGTTCTGTCACATTTGAACTTTAGGGTTATACTAAACACCCGACACTTCATACGTATATAAGGCTTTAATTGGTGGGATCTCCTATTTTGGTGTAGGTAACAGTTAATGATGGATGTCTGCCTGGTAGTGTCGTATCCACTCTTGACTGAGTCTAGAAGATGGTCCAGGGTTCATATCCAGTCCGCTGCCATCCTCCGTCGAGGTTTGGACTAGTATGTAGACCTTCTTCAACTCTGAAGGAACTATCGAAACATGAAATAATATTTTACAAACAAACACACGATGGTACAGTGTGGCCTGCACAATGATCAAAGACTTTTTGTATTCTCGATACACATTTTGTAGCTCGAACTGTAGGATTCAAACTATAAATTCGCGCTTGACTATATAGTAGCTGTTGGTTGTGTTTTATGCGCTTAACAGTGTCATCACGATTGTCCCGGGTTCGTATCCTCCCCTCTGCCATCCCCTGACGTTCTGTAGAATGTTTGAGTTTGGACGTAATAATAGTCTCTTCTTACGGGACGTCTGATACTTAATCAAGCTAAAGGGACAAATATCTTATACAATACAGACGTTACTTCAAAAAAGAAGATGATTACGTCCTACGCGTCATGCATTCAGTCATGCATATTAACCAATGACTTAAATTCTGCCAAGTCACTGGTTTTCCTGGCTAGCTTAGGCAATCCATTCCATGCTCTAATAGCGCTAGGGTAGAAGGAGCTTTTGTACAAATTTGTCCTAGTATATGGTACGAGGAATGTGCCTTTTTCATTGTGTCTGAGTATTTTATTAAATTTTGTTTTTGAATTTGAAGATTATGGCTCAGTGTTTTATGTATAATTGCTACTTTACTTTTGAGTCTTCTGTCCTGAAGGCTTTCTAAATTTAGTGATTCTACTAAAGGTGTTACTCTAGTCAAATGTGAATATTGATTTGTTATGAATCTCACTGCTCTATTTTGTGTTCTTTCTAGTTTCTTAATGTTTTCTTGAGTTGAGGTGTCCCAAACAGAAGATGCATATTCTATCATAGGCCTAACCAAGGTTAAATAACATTTTAGTTTTATGTTCTTATTTGATTTATATAAATTTCTTTTAATAAGCTCTAATGCTTTGTTTGATTTTTTTTATTGTTTCATCAATATGTATCATCTTCTTGTACGTGTTAAGATATTTGGAAATCTTTTTCACAGCTAGCGTTATTGGTCCTTTAAGGTGTTTGAATGTTCAAATACCGAATCACAAACCAAGAGATTAGAGACAGGGTTTCTGCAGCGAGTGGAACTCATGGTGACTTGCTAACTATTGTAAAAAAACGCAAGCTAAAATTCTATAGCCATATTACAAGATCTTCGGAGTTCGAAAAGACCATCCTTCAGGGAAAGTACCAGGAAAAAAAAGAAGAGGCAGACAGAAAAGCGATGGGAGAATAACATAATAGAATGGATGGGTCTGCCATTGAAAGAGGTTCTAACTAAGGTAAAGAAAGAATGAAGAAAGACGGTCGACGAATCTTGCATGGTGCCCCAACGGTCCAACAGACTAAGTATAGGTTAAGGTAAAATTCCTATCAGCACATTCCCATCAACAGAGAATTGGCAGCAAACATTCTCTTCCCATTCCCCATTTCTTCCATAATTAGGTCAGGTTCTCAGTTCGTTGACCCCCGCGATGGTCAGTCCTTGGTCAAGCAGAAATAAGATGCCGTAATTGTAATGCGGTCAATTAGATCTAGTCAAAGGGCGATCGTCGGCAATGAAATAAAACGACCGCGCCGCTGACTCGATAATGATGTGACAATAGATGGGATAGCCTCGCTTTGGCCCACCAGGCCGGAAACAGTTCTTGTAACGGGTTTTGGGCAGTCCGTTGGTCTCATTATGAATGCTATAAAAAAAAAATTAAGCTTGTTTATGGATCGAAAACCAATCGATGAAATAATGAGGTCATCACTGGTCACGAGATAGCCCCGAAAAGTGCGACCGCTGACAATGACCTAATTAAACACTGCCTTCAGTGCTCCTATGTTCTAGCATAAAAGATCTATAGATTTTGGATAGTTGAGCTTATTATTACAATCCTGTAGCCTCAGCACTGGCTTGATTGATGAGTGTAAATATAGTATCATGGAATCATGGGACGGCCGTGAATTCATTTGGTAGAACTGTGCGTGTGTGTGTGTGTGTGTTTATTGGAAATCCATAGATCTATATTTAGTCTTGGCATGACCATGTCCTTCAGAGACTATAATATAGCAATCAGAATGGCTAAACCTCTGAGTATATTAGTTTTAATCTATCAATAGGATTGGCAAAACTGTGAGACTGTGTTATATTGTATCAACGAGAACTCCTAGGCACTGTTATAGCGTAGAAATCAGAATGCCCAAACTCGTGAGACTATGTTATAGTGTAGTGAACCTTACTCTAAAGGATTTTTTATAACCTGACCTCTTGAATGAATGTTCTTTGTGCAGGCTTCTTAACACCGTGGAACATATTTGCTAAGGCTAACACAAGCATCCACACGCTCTAAGAAGACTGGAAAAGAAACTCTCTCCTAGTTCAGCCTCTACACTTGTGAAGAATGTTGTCCGCGACATTGACAAAACCAAATGATTTTTACAAAAAAATTAAAAAGAGTATTGCTTCTAAGTACTCGTAGCTAAAATAGAAAACAAAAAAAGATAAAACAAAGCACAAATAGACGTATCGAGTACCGTTTGGTAAGAGAATGTTTATAATGACTATTAGGATTATAGGAAGTGGGTAAGTTACTATCAACCATGCGCTGGGTTTTGGGAGAAGTGCTGGAATCAGGATGTACCCTGAGGGATTTATGCTAGCCTTTGAACAGGACCTTTTAGAACTATATGTTGTGCTTGGAATATGACCTGTGATAGGGATACGGGTTAGGCTTGGAATATGTCGTATTATGATTGTCTGCTGTTCTTAGAAAAAGTGTGGACTAGGAACTCCCTGATCTGGGCTTCAGACCTCGATACCCCAAAGCTTGGCTTGCTACTCTCAGATTATTTGAATCCAATAGCAGGACTTTGGATGGAACCTCACAGCTGGGCTTGTACTAAGGGCCCCAGAGCTGAGACTGAGATTCCCCGAGATGAAGGTTGGGGATCCTTTATTATTATTAATGTGTGTGTGTTTTTATTTATCGACTATTCATCTTGCATTCTTAAGCAGTTGAATTTTTCTAATTTTTTTTCATTCTTTTCTTTTTACACTCTTGTAAATGAAAGTCTGGAACAAAGGTCTCCCACTATCTTTGAATAGCATTTTGTTTCACTCTTTTCCAGTGTGACTCCACGGCCCCATTTCCAATTCATTTAACAAGGACTCTCCAGGTGTTCCTCTGTCAACCTTTTTTTTTTACAACCATAAATAAATTGTCTTTTTTTTTTCTCTTCTTTTTAACTTCCTTATGCGTGAAATAATTCTCTACATTCAAACAGAAATCCAAAATAAAACACTGTATTCAAGATTATCTACCGACCTATTATTCGATATGTTATAGATCGTTGATTGATTGTCTTTTTATTCGATGTCGGTCGATAGCGCCAAGTATTCTAAGTTCTATTTGAGATCGTAGGCCGCAGACAGAAGACCAAATAATGAAACGTACGCTCCTGTAGTGCCATTGTGTTGCTGGTAGTAGACAATAGTCCATACAAACATTACTCGTGAAGGTCAAAGATTGTTTGAATTTCGACTCGATGGATCGATACTGTCATGTATATACAACAGAATCATCACTCGACTGCTTCGAGTATCTTATTTCAAACTTGTGCACGGTCACGTGACGTGTTTGAAAAGATTGTACAAATTTAAATAAAAACTGCTGTGAGAGATACACAAAAACACTTTTTTTTTTTGTTCAGGACCATGGAGGGGGGTGGGAGTAAGCGGAAGTCTGGTAGTAGAAAACCCTAACTCTTATACGAATTTAAGAAGAAGAATAACTCTTCACACCAAAGTATTAAGAATTGCAACACTTTAAAACCATAACTTCTGAATACATAACGTTTTGAGCATTTTCTCTTGAATGGGTTAACGTTTGCATTACATCTTGAATCCATAATTTTTTCAACCAAATCGCTTTAAACCACTAGTTTTTTTTTTAAACATTTACTCACCACCTGTTTTAAAACCATTACTACTGACATCATAAAAGTTGATACTATGTTACAAATTAGGTTGCACATTACAAACATAGAAAAAAAAATACTGTTAATGAGGGTGTCGTGTGGCCAGCACAACGACCAACCGCCTTTACTTTTCCCCAACTAATGTTAGGTACCCATTAGAGCTGGGTGGACTCTGAGGCGCCCAAGGATCCCGAACATAAAAATCCCTGTCTCCACCGGGATTCAAACCCGGGACCCCAGGTTCAGAAGCCAAGCACTTTACCGCTCAGCCACCGCGCCTCCTAATAAAGATCATACTATTAGTTTAAACATTTTAGGAGATATTTTAATAAAATTTTAATGGTATCAATAACTATCTGTTTACAATGCAACCTTGACATTTATATTGTTTTTATTAATTATTTCGTGCTAGCGTTAAATCAAAAGCAGAAAGTCAGATTATTGAGGTACCAACAGTTGACATCTTGTGCTATAATATAGGGGGTATGGAGTAAAAATAGATTGTCGAAGGGAGACTAATGCAAATATAAAACTTTACAAATAAAGTGATAGGGATTTGACTGATGATGCTTTTAATAATTATTTAAAACATCAAATATTTGTTTTATTTTAAAAGAGATAAAAAAAATAATTGCACAATATTAATTCTCACCTCAATGGCAGCACTATTAAAACGATATATACATACAAAATGCACACACACACAATCTAGAGTACCATACCAAGCGAAAAAAAAACACACACATGTAACACACACACAGCATCACATAGACAAAGCATAATTGCTACACCATTAATTTTGTTCATAACAGTCATTGGTTTTTAAGAGACAAAAATCGCCTCTATAAGTTACACAGAGATACAAATGTTTTTTTTTTTGTTATAAAGCAAAAATAGGACATGCTCTCTCTGGAATGTCTTTTAATAGTCACGATGTTCCCGGGCTCGAACCCTGTCCTCCGCCGTCCTCGGGGACACTTGCACTAGTATGTAATTAGCTTCAAATCTGTAAGTAATATCCGAAACATGACAACCAACAACAAATCCAATCCAACATTATCTAATTGTGTTTGTTTTTAATATGCCAGGCTGGAGATGAAATTGTATTAGCTTTGTATGAGCAGGTCAGGATGGCTCCATAGGCGACTTTGTCACAACATTTTTGAGGTATATATTGCATCTTGTCTAATTCTCGCTAGGAGAGATTAATGACAAAGTCTTAGCCCTCGGCACCAAAATCAGACTGATGCGCTCCCTGGTCATGACCACATTTCTACATGCTTGTGAGTCTTGGACTGCAGAGCTAGAGAGGTGGATCCTTTTTCCTGGTACTGTTCCCTGGAGGAAGGTCTTTGCGAGTCCTGAAGATCTTGTTACATGGCCATACATTTTAAGCTTCCTTTTCTTCACAGTAATTAGCAGGTCATCATGGGGTCCGATCGCTGCAGTAACCCTGTCTCTAATCTCTTGATTTGTGATGCGGTCTTTAAATGTGATGCCTAGAATCCTTCTGTAGCATCTCAATTCCATTGCTAGGTTCCTCCTCTCTAGCTCTGCAGTCAGCGTCCAGGCAGTCTTGCTTGGTGCCCCAACGGTCCACCAGACTAAGGGATAGCTAACAGGTAACAGGTAGTCATCTTGTGTCCTTACGAGGACTTGGATTTTGACGACCTTGAGTCCGCCCAAGTTTACTAGGTACCAGAAATAAGTTGCTGGGGGAGTTGGTCAGTGTGCTGGTCAGTGAGTGTGATGGCTTTATGACACTCTATTACATTGGCGGACATAAAATAGAAGCTCGTTAAATCATCTACCCCGTGGATCGTTAGTTTTCTATTAAAAAGATATACACATTTAATTACACACTGCAATTCATATAATTATGATATTGAATTATATGTATAATAAATATTATATCATGTACCGTGTAATTATATTAATGGCACATACTAATAATAAAAAAAAATAATACATACCCCGATTTTTAAATATGTATATAAACTTTGCCGAAAATGCATATATTGCAGGAATTATTATATATAAATATATATATAAATTTTTATATATAACATTACTAGAAGCAGCATATATACATGGCACTCAAGATTTCTAATCATGTATATAATTCCATAATGTCATTACTTAATTATTAATGAAATCTCAGGGTCATTTTTTTTCTTTTTTCACAGTATAACATCAGTTAATCTTATATTATCTTATAAAGTGGCATTTTTGGATAAAAATAGTATGTTATAACGTTAACTTAAAGATGGTACCAATTATAGTTATGATAATTGGCGACAGTTCAAAGCTCAGCCAGCTATACAATTGAAGCAAGGAGAAAAAAAAATTGTGGTCTAAGGGAGGTAAACGAGTATTTTTGTAGCTAAATTTATGTATGGCAATATTCAGTTATTTAATATTGGCCTTCTTTAATAACAGTATTATGTTATTATCATATGAAATATGACTGCATCGCATGTACGCGATACATGTTGTTAAATATTTATAGTCTCTAATCTATTCTTATCACGTTTAAAATTAGGTTAAAATGAAAATATATATTTTAAACAATTGATATGACTGTCACTTTATCAATCATGACACGATGACACGGGTGACGAAAAAATAAAATTGTGGTCAAAGGGAGATAAATAAATCAATTTTTAAAAACGTTTTGTTAAAATTTATAATTATGAAATATATTACATGGGCCTTCAGTTAATTATAGAAATTTTTATCTAATCCATAGAACGTTCAATATTAAATTATTAAATTGTGTTAAGCAACACAATTGTAGCATTTGATGACTAACCGATTCAAAAATGAACCTACACCACTATGCTTGTATAATGAATCACACTTATTAATACTATTATAGCTCCAGATAACAATGCGATTATGGAAAACAGTTACATATATCTGGTACTCGTCTGTTATAAAATTTAATACCTACAATTTTGTTATTCTGTCTGTAGTCATCGAAATGAAATATATGGCAGCATTAATTGACTAACGGAGCAGGTTTCCAGACAGATTAAACACTTGTTAAGAAAACTTCCAGCTCTAGTAGTTTTCTCCCAGAAACATTACATTGTAATATAATAAACATTTTATGCTTAGTAATAACAATATAACAATAAAAAAAACTATCAAACACAAAATAGAGTAATCAAGAGTAGTCAACTAATGTAAATGAAGAGTAGTCAACTAATGTAATTCAAGAGTAGTCAACTAATGTAATT
>JADKLZ010055434.1:0-12675 GCA_021533235.1 Biomphalaria straminea | reverse complement strand
CCCTCTCTCTGTCTCTCTCTCTGTCTCCCTCTCTTTGTCTCCCTCTCTCTGTCTCCCTCTCTCTGTCTTCCCTTCTCTGTCTGCCTCTAAAATATTCTCCATGACTTTTCCCCCTCTCTATTGGACCTTGCATTTCGTTTAAGTTGTTAATAGTCTGTATCAATCTGATCTAACCAATGAAGTCTCCTCTCTATGAACTATTTCAAATAAAAAAAACTTTCCACCATCGCTGGCTTGTGGAAATCTAATTTCTGAAATAAAGACATGCTCATGTACATTTATGAAAGCAGACTTTCACGTATTCCTCATTCTATTTGAACGGTTAACGAGCAGGGTGCCAGGTGGCCAGCACAATGACCAACTACTTTTATTTACCCCAACTAAGGTCAGGTACCCATTAGAGTTGAGTGGACTCAGATGCGCCGCAATAATACCGAAATTCAAAATCCCAGTCTTCATTTAGGTTCGAACCCAGGACTTCATGTCAGGAAGTTATGCGCATAACCACTCAACCTCTGCGCCCCTGAATAAAAGCATTGAGATTTTGTTAAAAATATAGTCCACTGCGTATGTATTTAGTTGACAGCGACCTTGACCTCGTTGAGCGTTCTGCAATTATTCCATTAAAATGTCGGAGAACTGTTAGACTGTTGTGGACAACACAGACTGGATTAAATTATTGAGGATGTTTTCAATTCATACATTCCATAGAGCGTTACACTCTGCTGGCCACACAATCTTTCTGGCCCTGACTATTTCTATGCTCTCATATATCCGCTATTGTTTTCGCCATTACAATGAATGCTTGTGTGTATTAGTCCGCCGAGAGGCACTCCTGAATTTGTAATCATGGCGACATTAGCGAGCTGACCTCCTCTCCCGATATGTTTTAAATATTACTTTCAGGTGACCCTTAACCTATGACGTCACAGGACTGGGGGATGGCGTTTGTCTGAGTGAATACAATAGATATAAATGTGGTTTGTCTTTATTCATTTTACTTATGAAATATATAGCTGATAGCAGAAGACAGTTTTTGTTCTGCCTTCAGCCTGCGATGAGTATTTTTAAAGTGATATTTGGCTCGCGCAGACCAATACCATTCTTTAAACATATGCCAAATGCAGTCTTTTTTTTGATGAGCCAAAAGGTGGTCGAGGTAACAGAGACGCCGCACGGAAACGCTTGAAAGACCAGCTTAGGCGTCAACTTTACTTGGCTGACATAGAAGAGAGCACCTGGCTGCATGCGGCGTCGGAACGAGACAGCTGGAGGTTACTAATAAGACCGCGGGATACACATTTGAGATCAAAAGAAAATCCGCTGCTGAGGACAGTCGCGGTCGGCGAAAAGAAAATCTACATCGAAAACCTGCGGACAATGGTTATGCTTGCTATGAGTGTGGCAAAATATGTAGGTCACAGCTGGGGCTGCGCAGCCACGGAAATACTTCATTCCTCACTAATCTTCGGACTCGAAGACAAGCCTTATTATTATTAATTTATTCCAGTATTTTCCAAAGGGCAAGTTTTGACTATTTTCTCGGGTCAAAAAGGTTGAGAACCTCTGACCTTAGAAGCTGAGAGAGTTTTTTTCAAAGATTGTGGCACTCATTAGACAAACTCGACCAGAAAATTGTGTTTGTATCTTTGTTTCAAATTAGAGTTATAATCTAGATCAGTTCAAAGTTCAAAGTTCATAGTGGTTTTATAGAATTTATTATGTTATATAGCAAGACGAACTAATGAAAAATTTTCTTTTGTATTTATTTCTTAGATATTAATTGACATGTAGGCCTATTGGCAAGTATTAGTTGATTAGGTAATTATTCCAGTAGTCCGTGGAGCACCTACTCGGGCCTCGCGTAAGACTAGGGTTCCTCAGAACACAGTTTGGGAAGCACTGATTTCTTCGAAGCTCCTTGTGGTCACATTAGGTGAATGAATTTATCGAGGTCGATCAACTTAATGACAATGTGAAAAAATCATGTTAATATGCTTAGCATGTTGTGTACAAGATGAAAGGGGAAGAAATACAATGCATCTATTTTTAAAACTGTAACGCAACTTAACACTCGCCCTCCACTCCAGAAAACATGTGACCGAGTCGTCCAGTCGTAAACACTGTCCCAGAGGTTCTCGGGTTCGCATCCTGAAAACAAATTTGGTGCCCACAAAATCAACTGGAGATTTGAACTTAATAGGTACCTGGCATTAGTTTGGGAAGGCAAAGGCACGAAGCGTTAATTACAGCCATTTTTTTTTTCGGCAATCTTTTGAACCCTGGAATGGAGTGACAGTAGATACCATTCCCTTGCCCGCCCGTGGGGCTGGGTCGGGGGGGGGGGCGCTGCGATCTTCCAAAGATTTATTTATGTATTTGGCACTTTTAAAACTACATTTTTTAAGTTACAACGGTGCAATATCCAGCTAACAAAACTTGCAGGTCACATAATAAAACTGCTAATTAGTGAAATTTATTAACGGAGCCAAGCGACTGGTAGAAATACAGATAAATCTGTGAAGTATTTTATTTGGGGTAGCAGTTTGTTTTGATTTCCTAAAGCTGTGAATTGAATTCTTGTTGATTTACTTCACTAATAGATTCCAGCATCGTGAGGAAGGAAAGATCAAAGGCTGAAATAACTATGTTTTCTCCCCCCTCAACTTTCTAACGCCCATGACTCTTTGATATCTATAGAGAGATATTCCGGCAGTCCATATATATGCTAACTTTCAGATGTACATGTTCAATAGGTTTTTATTTAGCTGAAAGCATTTATGCATATTTGTCTACCTATTTAAATGACAATGTATTTAGCTGTAGACATCAATACATTGAGATCAACATAGTACATCGCCTGCACTCATCAATCAGCTAATCAAGTGCTCGTCATCACGTTCATTCTAAGGCGAACACTGCTCCCTCATCTGATCAGTTCTAAAATTAGCGCTTACTCATGACAACAGGTTGTTATAAAGTGAGTCATTGTTCTCCAGTGGTTCTCAAACATGGTGCTTGCTTTAGTAAGACTGCCGCTTAGTTGAAACACCAGCGAGCTGTTGACCCTGTAGAGAATTCTCCAAGATCGCAACTTTCAGATAACCGAAAACTGCCACCCGCAAAAAAAAAATTATCTAAAAATAAAAGAAAAATGTTACGCTGTCTAAAAAAAGTGAATTTTAAGTTTAATTTCTCAGTAATTACGTTGTACAAAAAGTTAATTGAATTATGCACACATTTTATTTATAAAGACTAAAAGAGAATCCGCTGCCGAAGACAGACACAGACGGCGAAAAGACAATCTTAATCGACCACCGGCGGACCACGGTTATGATGGACCTGGATGTGGCAAAATATGTAGGTCACAGGTGGGGTTGCATAGCCATTGGAAATACTGTACTCCTCATTAATATTCGAACTCGAAGACAAGCCTTATTATTATCATGTATATTCAACAGATAGATAGATAGATAGATAGATAGATAGATAGATAGATAGATAGATAGATAGATAGATAGATAGATAGTAGATAGATAGACAGACAGACAGACAAGAAAGACAGATAGACAGACAGACAGATAGATAGATAGATAGATAGATAGATAGATAGATAGATAGATAAATAGATAGATAGATAGATAGATAGATAGATAGATAGATAGATAGATAGATAGATAGACAGATAGATAGACAAATACACACATGGAAATATTGATTGATTGATAAACAAAACAACAACATAATGTCGTTAGATTGAGAGTGTTTGAGTACGTCTACCAGGCGTCTAAAATAATAACTAAAAATATGTTGGTCTTTTAAAATAGTATTACAATAATTATCTTTCCAGATAGATGCCAAGACCCTCCACCTGTACAGCAGCACACTAAAGTACAATCAACGGGTCTGGTCATTTCTCTGATGTACTTTTCAGATCCCAAAATCATTTCCCCGAAGAAATCAACTGTCAAAGTTTTAATTTACAAAGGGAGAGAATCAAGGGAATAGGTCCCAAAAAATTATCAATGCAGACAAGACTTCCTGTAGGCAGCAAGAATTGAGGTCAGTATAATAAACAAACCGAAACAGTGACATCTTGACCTCTCGCGTCAATTTTACAAAACAAAAATTAGGCTAGGACAATATTTGTCATTGAAGAGCTCAATATCTATTTATCAGAAGCTATGAATAAAAACTATCAACAACCACACTTCTATGTCCATATAACAATAGTCTCTTTCTAGGCAATGTACATTACGTACTATTTTTCATTAGTATTACAGAAAAAGATAGATAGACAGACATACTGTTAAAACATATTTTACAGTGTTGAATTTGAAAGTATTCAATGATTCTTATGAAGATATGGCTCAGTGTGAGCCTGGGCTAACTGATGTACTGAAATGGTCATCAGTGGTTGAACAACGGACACAGGGAATGGACAATCTCTGACTTATGGTCTCTAGATGAAGCCTCCCTATTAATAAAGAGTTTAAAGAGTTTAGAATAGCGTTACATTTTACAGGAAGAGATCAAGTTTTGAACTTATGTTTACCAACTTAGATTGACATCTTATAAGACGTAACAGGTATTCAACAGTAAACAATAAACTATAATCATATCTTATTTTTTTTTATTTGTTTTTAAATAGGAAACTTATCTAATGATTGAATGAACTATTAGCGTCTGGTCCATTTTGTGTGCCATCGTGTCAAGAATACTTGACGACACCTAGACAAAGACACACGCACTTACCTATAGATTATTTTTTGTCAAATTATTTGGAAAAATATTTTTAGCTCAAAAAAGGGGACAAGGGGGGGGGAGCATCTAGTCTCCGCACCGCCCCCCCCCACACACACACCGCCTTCCTCAGAGTGTAGTTTAAAATACACTCTTCGTAAAAACACTTAATGAGACAATAACAGATCAATACTTGTCATGTTGACAAAGTCATTGACACGAGTTGACATTTAAAATCATTTGGAGTGTCGTGTCTTTTTTTTTTAAAATCTTGTTTGGTAAAAGTTGATTGAAGTGGTTGGTGCACGCAATGGGCAAACTTTCAACAAAACAATCATTGCTGTTACTATTTTTATTATTATTATTATTATTTTGTTAGAAAAGAACGAGTATTCATTCTCTGGTGCTGGTCGAGCTTCGTTAAAGTGAAACAGAATTCATCGTAGCCCCTTTAACAGTTTCCACTGAGGAATTTTCTGGTGATGTGGCAGGTCCTCAGCAATACTGCCCTCTGACAGGCAACGAGAGTCTCCTTAGGAATAATAATTATATTAATAATAATAATAAAATTATTGTTATTATTATGTAAGAAACGAACAATCCCAGGGTCGAGTTTTTTTTAAAGAGGAACAAAATGTATTATACTCCCTTCAACAGTTTCCACTGAGACATTTTCTGGTGATGTGGCAGGTCTGCAGCAGAACCGCCCTCAACGAGGATGTTTTAGGAATGTTAAGGTTAGGATATATTTTAATAAATTTCTAGAAGTGATTTTGCCTATAACATAACAGAGGTTTATCATCACAGGTCTTTATACAGATGAACAATTTCATAATGCCAATATTCATCTCTCTTAACCATTTGATCCTTTTGGCTCCTCTTGTTGTACCACAAACAGCACCTCTCAATTGTGTGCGGTGCGAGTCAGGGAGTAGATCGACATCTGGTGTGTGGTCATGAGTAAATGAATTGTATATAGTAAACACTCGACTCATTGGTGAATAATAATAATAATAATAATAATACTCATGTAATTGGTTGTATTGCTTGTTAATTATAATTAGACTAGCTTGGATCTTTCGATAATGCAAAAGTTTCTCTCTTTCTCAATTCCTCTCTCTCGCTCTCTCTCTCTTCCTCTCTCTCTCTCTCTCTCTCTCTCTCTCTCTTTATTGCTCTGTGAAACAATCACGTCACAAGATACAAAAGGGCATTAAAAAGTACAGGCAGGGACAACGTACGAATGTTGCTACAGAACTTTTCATGCTTGAGTGCTCCCTTCTGCTGGTCATGTGACACTTTTGATGCTCCCTGACGACTGAAACCAGGTGAAGCAGACGTCAGCTGCCTCGCGGACCTCACGGTCACAATAAGAACCACTACGTTATCGTTAAGAATTAATCAGATCGATAAGTCCTCAATGTTACCTCAAACTACACATTGATTGGTGTTTTAGTTTTTTTTTAATTGATCTCTGTCAACAGGAAGTCGCTTTGCCAAAACTGGAATTTGTTTCCATTGAAAGACAATGATCCATGAACAAAACAGTCAAAAAGACACATAGGCGTGGCCAGGGGCTTTCGTTTGAATGGATCACTCAGTCACCACGGGATGTTTACATCTATGGAATAATTTTTTTCAGCTAGTTGAAGATTTCTGTTGAAATCATAACAATCTTAAAACTGAATTAATTTGCATATATTAATGAAACAAACTCAACATGTAAACGTATTCTCTAAATTGATAAATTAAAGTTAAATGTAATACTTAAGTTAGGACTACTTTGAGCAAGCGCGAACCAATCTAAATATAGGATTATGAAGTATTTTTAGAAAGCTTATATCAACCAGTCTGTACTGGTACAAATCTGTACACAAAAGTTCTCTCTCTTCCCATCGCTGGATCAAGTTGAAACTTTACAAAACCATTCATTGTCGATGACAACAAAGGAATGAATTCTCTCCATAGACATATATAAATATGGACTGAAAAAAGGAAGTAACTTCATGTAGCTTGAAAACATGTATATCTATTGTATTCGGATTTCCGAATTATGAAAAATTTAAAAATTGCATGATCTTAAGTCTTAGAGATTAAATAAAATTTATAGACATAAAATAAAGTACACACAATTGCAATTCATAAATTTTTGTTTCATAAAACTCTCTTATTGGCCAGTCTATATTTAATTTTGTCTATGATTCTCTCTAATAAGATCTCTGCTCAAAAGAATGTGCTCTACAAGAAAGAAAATTCTTGAACGAAAACAAATGTTTTATTTAATGAATCTACTCACAGCACACCTGTTTGACACTATTCTTGATGACTAGACATTCACGTGAATGCACGTGCGATACGGATTACAGGCCAGTGAGCTGCTTGTGGTGAAAAGTATAATCATCTGATAGAGAAGTAATTGTTCTTAAGTTCTTCCTGGGTTATTGTACCTGTGAGAGCGCAGATTTGATTTCTAACAGATAGAAAGAGAGACGCGATCGACGCTGGTCGTGCCGAGACCAATCGTTATAGTATTGGTCAAAGTACGATTCAACTCTGACCTGTGACGTCACAGCCTGTGGGCAGTGGAGGCCAACAGTGTGTTGCCACGTCGTACAGACCTGTGACGTGGCGACGAGCTATTGGTCTCCACTGCCCATAGGTTGTGACGTTGCAGGCCAGTGCTGAAGACTTTCTCAAGGCAATGCTTCCCAAATCACAGTGACTCTTGCTGGATGACTTCCCTTTCCACGACGACGACCTGGTCTGAGACCAATTACATTAACTTTAAAGAAAGAAAAGGGGTCTCTGACTCCGCCTCTGGGAGGAACTTGTTCTGTCACTTTTTAATAACTCCACTCGGGACGATGCGCACCTAGTAGATGTTAATAGCGGTGTGCAGAGCTCATGAGTTGTTATATGTTTTGCTCCGAACGTAAAAGTTATTGGAGCAATGCATCTTTGAACCATCTTCGAGTCAGGGATCAAGACGACAGT
This sequence comes from Biomphalaria straminea, assembly GCA_021533235.1. Taxonomy (NCBI): domain Eukaryota; kingdom Metazoa; phylum Mollusca; class Gastropoda; family Planorbidae; genus Biomphalaria; species Biomphalaria straminea. Next base: position 4,938 of record JADKLZ010055434.1, on the reverse strand, counting down.
CCAGAGTGAAAACCACACGAACGAACCACACGAACAAACCACACGAACAAACAACAAAAACAAACAAACTACACGATCAAAGCACACAAACAAACCAAACAAACAAACCACACAAACAAACAAACCACATGATCAAAGCACACGAACGAACCACACGAACAAACCACACGAACAAACAACACGAACAAACAACACAAACAAACAAACCTTACGATCAAAGCACACAAACAAACCACACAAACAAACCACACAAACAAACAAACTACACAAACAAACAAATCACACGAACAAACCACGCGAACAAGCCACACAAACAAAACACACAAACAAACAAACCACACAAACAAACCACACAAACAAACAAACCACAAGAACAAACCACGCGAACAAGCCACACAAACAAACCACACAAACACACAAACAAACAAACCACACGAAGAAACCACGCGAACAAAATCACACAAACAAACAAACCACACAAACAAACAAACCACACAAACAAACCACACGAACAAACCACACAAACAAACCACACAAACAAACCACACAAACAAACCACACAAACAAACAAACCACACAAACAAACCACGCGAACAAATCACACAAACAAATCATACAAACAAACCACACGAACAAACCACACGAACAAACCACACGAACAAACCTATAGGAAAGTACAAACTAATAGAACGAACATACAGCAACCAATAGAAATACACTTATAGAAACTCTCCAACCATTTCTGGCTTTGCGGGCTATGTAAGTTTTAATTATCACTTATCAAAACTTTTATCAGCCTATAATCTTAGTAAACAATAAAGCTTTTTTTTTAAAAAAAGTGTTTGTTTTTAGTCTGTGCCCTTATGTTTGTGCATACGCAATAAATGACATAAAAGTCTTAATAACCATATCGTGACAATGGCTTTATTGCCTGGTGTAGGAATCACACATGAAAAACATATTTACATAAAGAAACAAAAGAACCTCCAATTGACACGCCCTTGTGTCGGGGTGGCGGATCTTAAGTTCTGGAATGAGATGACAGAGAGAGATAAGATGGACTACAATGGTACATGGTTGGGGATAACGTGTTGATTGGCTGACATAGTTACTACATCTCCAGGTTTTCATCGACAGCGCTTTACGGTGTCATCTCACACCCACTTAATTAAACACACACACACACACACACTAATGGCTTCTTCTTGTTCCAAGTCACACACACACACACACACACACAGAGTTCATGTTTAAGTATCGAACTCCCCCCCCCACACACACACACGCACACTATTAACACAAAGAGTGAGACCTACAGAAATATGTGCACTTTTAAAGCCATTGTGTGTATTAGCAAACTGTGGAGAGATAACACCGACTTGGCGCCCTTATCTCTTATCTCCCTTAGTTCCGATCTCTTATCTTTTGATCTGCTGAAAGTTGGGTTGACCAAAAAACAAATAAAATAAAAACTGTATTTCTGTGTTTGTTTTGCTGTACAACCTCTTCCTGAAGAGATCTATTTACTTACAAGATTTAATTGGGTGTATTAAATGCTTGAATTGCTTTAAAGTACTGTTTTAGGTATGAATCATTGAAGGGCAAATTTTTTTTTCCACAAGAAACTCACCAAGGTCAAGGACGCTCTGCTAAATGTCAAGGTTGGCAACACAATTTTTTACAAGAAAAACATTACAATACTTTTAAAAAAAAAGTATAATTACCACTTTAAACAACTTATTGAACGATTGTTTTTCTCTTAATAACTAATGAATGTTAAATTTAAAAAAATGATGGTACATTTTTTTGCCCCGACCTATTCTCCCCTCCCCCCCCCCTTGGAAAGAAACCTGGTTAAGTGGGAGTGTAATATCTAGTACACCTGTTAATATTCCAATGATAAGCATTTAGATATAGATCTAGACTTAGTAGACGAGTCGAAACATTTTACAGATCGTTGTTGAATTAAAACATTGACTCAATAAAGCCTAGCATTCGGATATTCCCGTAAGTAGTTGTCCTTTCAAGAACGCGATGGTCCTTTCAAAACCGATGTTCCAGGTTCCATAAAGTTATGACTTGTATAGAGGTATTGTAAGAGGATATCGGAGGGGTTTAGAAATTACATTCTGCAGACTTAACAAGTGCACATAATATTATCATATACCTTACAAAAAAATATTATTTATCCATTCCTCCTTCCATTTTGTTCTGTGCTCCAAAAAAGCTAGCCTTTTATAGATTTTCCATCATTGACGAAAATAGGTGCCAAATCTTCACTAGGCCATTGTTCACATGCGTCTCCAAGACGAAAGAGTTAATAAAGAGAATCACAACAAACATTTTTTTTAGTTTTCTTTAATGGGTTACATACGCGTGGCATTATTAGAAACGGAATCTTGTGTATCTGTAACAGTTAAGGATGTTCCATCCAGGAGAATGTAGTCATATGTTTATTGCAAGGTGCGATTATATTTTTAACCTCGAATGGGATAATTAAGGATACTCTATATAGCTTTGCGAAAATAATCAAACTAGTTACCATACTAGCGTCATTTTCTTTATTCTTCATTTGGTTGCATAAGTTTTAGAAATTCCATACAGAAATAAAATATTTATCTTATCTTATAAAATACAGAAATTACTTCAAAAAAATTGATGATTACGTCCTACGCGTCATGCATGTTAACCAATGACAATAAATTCTGCTATTTTGTTGTCGCAGCCAGAAATTTCTCCATACAGTCTTTGGTGGTTTAATAATTTTTAACTTTGCATTTTTTATTACAGAGTCAGCAAATAAATAGAACGAAATATTTATTTTTTTTATTACTCAGATTCAATAACATGAGAAAACTTTTACTAAAATTGCATATAATTTTGTTTTTAAAGACAGAAAAATGAAATGTCTATTTATTAATACAAAACGGCTTGACTCTAACAGAGATATAAGAATACAAAAATGAAGTAAAATAGGCGGATCTATTTGCATCTCTGCCTCTCTCTCTTTCTCTCTCTCTCTCTCTCTCTCTCTCTCTCCAAGAAACAAGAATGGAAATGATGTCTTTCACTTCGTGATTTCAACTCAACATCCTACTACGCTCGTCTGTCAACGAAACGTCCTGTCTATCAGTCAGTCAGTCAGTCAGACATTGCTGTAACTAGCCTTCATCGCTTATTCTTGTCTAACATATGTTCTGATCTTGTAGCACTTTGTAGATAAACGAATCTTTACACTCGGACTCTTTCTCTCTCTGTCTCTCTCTCTCTGTCTCTGTCTCCCTGTCTCTGTCTCTGTCTCTCTCTCTCTCTGTCTTTGTCTCTGTCTCTCTCTCTCTCTCTCTCTCTGTCTCTGTCTCTATTTCTCTGTCTCTCTCTCTCTCTGTCTCTCTCTCTCTCTATCTCTTTTTATCTCTCATGCGTTTTTTATTGACAAAATCATAGTTATTACGTCAAAGTCATGCATTCTATCGTAAAGACATATCTTTTTTCAAAGTCATGTATTTCATGTCAAAGTCATGGAGGGATAATAAAATGTCTCTAAGAAAATAAAACAGTTCTTTATAATAGACATTTCAACAGATTGATGTTAATTCTCCACCCTATACATCTGGCTATCATTAATCGTAAATAGTTTAAGTTTTGTGATTGCTTCCTTAAGAATTTCACCTGCCTGACTGAATGCTTAAACTACGGCCCGCAGACCATATTACGCCTGCGACGTAGAGCTATTGGACCAACCTGCCTAGCTGAATGCTTAAACTACGGCCCGCAGGCCATATTACGCCTGCGACGTAGAGCTATTGGACCACTCGAAACTCTTCCCAACAAGGCACAATGCAGCCGTAACGGCTCAAATCAATTTGATGCGACGATTTCTCAAGGTTTTGCTACCCATGATACGCGTTTCAGAGTCTCATCAGATAACAAGACGTGGGGCCACTTGTTACGTCTTGTTATGTGATGAGATACTCTTCTTCTTCTTTAAACTGTCAGGTAGTGTTGAGCCTTCGGCTCTTGGAACTCTAGGCCAGCAAAAGTGAACAATAGCTCCTCTTACCAGCCTGAATGAGAACAGTGTGAACTGTTTTGTGTGTGTGTGTGGGGGGGTCAGGCTCGCGACAAGATGCCACGTATATTAAGACCACCCCCCCCCCCCATTTTCCTCCGCACAGTGCAATGAGGATGCTCTCGCACCCCCTTAGGCACCCCCACGGGAGTCTTGTTTTGCTACCCTTTACTTTAGCGTAATCGTTTCCTCCAACAATCATTTCCACCCGGGCGCCACTATGAGGCAGGGTAGCATGCCCGGGCTTTAGCGATCCACCAACATCAAGACGATAAAATCATAGTCTATAAATACTTTAATCTTCCTTAACACTATTTTGTATATGTTCTCCCCATAGACATACATAAATATAGACTGGAAAAAAAGGAAGTAACTTCAGGTAACTTGATAACATGTATATCTATTTTATTCGGATTTCCGAATTATGAAAAATTATGAAAAAAACACAGCGAGACTATTCGTTATAGAAGGGCTCAAAACTGACACTGCAACGTCATAACGTATTGGAGATTTGGACCAATAGCTCTTTGCCACGTCACAAGGAGTATTGGTATACTTCCCATAGGTTGTGACCTTTTGCAGGGTCAGTGTCCTGGTCTTCTATAACGAATAGTCTCGGCCAAAGTCTGGTGTTCAAAAATATTAGGTAAAACATCTAATTGTGTGAAGCATCTAATTAGGTAAAACATCTAATTGTGTGAAACATCTAATTGTGTGAAGCTTCTAATTGTGTGAAACATCTAATTGTGTGAAGCATCTAACTGTGTGAAACATCTAATTGTGTGAAACATCTAACTGTGTGAAACATCTAATTGTGTGAAGCATCTAATTGTGTGAAGCATCTAATTAGGTGAAATATCTAATTGTGT
>JADKLZ010055430.1:15904-35399 GCA_021533235.1 Biomphalaria straminea | reverse complement strand
CCCTCTCTCTGTCTCTCTCTCTGTCTCCCTCTCTTTGTCTCCCTCTCTCTGTCTCCCTCTCTCTGTCTTCCCTTCTCTGTCTGCCTCTAAAATATTCTCCATGACTTTTCCCCCTCTCTATTGGACCTTGCATTTCGTTTAAGTTGTTAATAGTCTGTATCAATCTGATCTAACCAATGAAGTCTCCTCTCTATGAACTATTTCAAATAAAAAAAACTTTCCACCATCGCTGGCTTGTGGAAATCTAATTTCTGAAATAAAGACATGCTCATGTACATTTATGAAAGCAGACTTTCACGTATTCCTCATTCTATTTGAACGGTTAACGAGCAGGGTGCCAGGTGGCCAGCACAATGACCAACTACTTTTATTTACCCCAACTAAGGTCAGGTACCCATTAGAGTTGAGTGGACTCAGATGCGCCGCAATAATACCGAAATTCAAAATCCCAGTCTTCATTTAGGTTCGAACCCAGGACTTCATGTCAGGAAGTTATGCGCATAACCACTCAACCTCTGCGCCCCTGAATAAAAGCATTGAGATTTTGTTAAAAATATAGTCCACTGCGTATGTATTTAGTTGACAGCGACCTTGACCTCGTTGAGCGTTCTGCAATTATTCCATTAAAATGTCGGAGAACTGTTAGACTGTTGTGGACAACACAGACTGGATTAAATTATTGAGGATGTTTTCAATTCATACATTCCATAGAGCGTTACACTCTGCTGGCCACACAATCTTTCTGGCCCTGACTATTTCTATGCTCTCATATATCCGCTATTGTTTTCGCCATTACAATGAATGCTTGTGTGTATTAGTCCGCCGAGAGGCACTCCTGAATTTGTAATCATGGCGACATTAGCGAGCTGACCTCCTCTCCCGATATGTTTTAAATATTACTTTCAGGTGACCCTTAACCTATGACGTCACAGGACTGGGGGATGGCGTTTGTCTGAGTGAATACAATAGATATAAATGTGGTTTGTCTTTATTCATTTTACTTATGAAATATATAGCTGATAGCAGAAGACAGTTTTTGTTCTGCCTTCAGCCTGCGATGAGTATTTTTAAAGTGATATTTGGCTCGCGCAGACCAATACCATTCTTTAAACATATGCCAAATGCAGTCTTTTTTTTGATGAGCCAAAAGGTGGTCGAGGTAACAGAGACGCCGCACGGAAACGCTTGAAAGACCAGCTTAGGCGTCAACTTTACTTGGCTGACATAGAAGAGAGCACCTGGCTGCATGCGGCGTCGGAACGAGACAGCTGGAGGTTACTAATAAGACCGCGGGATACACATTTGAGATCAAAAGAAAATCCGCTGCTGAGGACAGTCGCGGTCGGCGAAAAGAAAATCTACATCGAAAACCTGCGGACAATGGTTATGCTTGCTATGAGTGTGGCAAAATATGTAGGTCACAGCTGGGGCTGCGCAGCCACGGAAATACTTCATTCCTCACTAATCTTCGGACTCGAAGACAAGCCTTATTATTATTAATTTATTCCAGTATTTTCCAAAGGGCAAGTTTTGACTATTTTCTCGGGTCAAAAAGGTTGAGAACCTCTGACCTTAGAAGCTGAGAGAGTTTTTTTCAAAGATTGTGGCACTCATTAGACAAACTCGACCAGAAAATTGTGTTTGTATCTTTGTTTCAAATTAGAGTTATAATCTAGATCAGTTCAAAGTTCAAAGTTCATAGTGGTTTTATAGAATTTATTATGTTATATAGCAAGACGAACTAATGAAAAATTTTCTTTTGTATTTATTTCTTAGATATTAATTGACATGTAGGCCTATTGGCAAGTATTAGTTGATTAGGTAATTATTCCAGTAGTCCGTGGAGCACCTACTCGGGCCTCGCGTAAGACTAGGGTTCCTCAGAACACAGTTTGGGAAGCACTGATTTCTTCGAAGCTCCTTGTGGTCACATTAGGTGAATGAATTTATCGAGGTCGATCAACTTAATGACAATGTGAAAAAATCATGTTAATATGCTTAGCATGTTGTGTACAAGATGAAAGGGGAAGAAATACAATGCATCTATTTTTAAAACTGTAACGCAACTTAACACTCGCCCTCCACTCCAGAAAACATGTGACCGAGTCGTCCAGTCGTAAACACTGTCCCAGAGGTTCTCGGGTTCGCATCCTGAAAACAAATTTGGTGCCCACAAAATCAACTGGAGATTTGAACTTAATAGGTACCTGGCATTAGTTTGGGAAGGCAAAGGCACGAAGCGTTAATTACAGCCATTTTTTTTTTCGGCAATCTTTTGAACCCTGGAATGGAGTGACAGTAGATACCATTCCCTTGCCCGCCCGTGGGGCTGGGTCGGGGGGGGGGGCGCTGCGATCTTCCAAAGATTTATTTATGTATTTGGCACTTTTAAAACTACATTTTTTTAAGGGGCAACGGTGCAATATCCAGCTAACAAAACTTGCAGGTCACATAATAAAACTGCTAATTAGTGCAATTTATTAACGGAGCCAAGCGACTGGTAGAAATACAGATAAATCTGTGAAGTATTTTATTTGGGGTAGCAGTTTGTTTTGATTTCCTAAAGCTGTGAATTGAATTCTTGTTGATTTACTTCACTAATAGATTCCAGCATCGTGAGGAAGGAAAGATCAAAGGCTGAAATAACTATGTTTTCTCCCCCCTCAACTTTCCCACGCCCATGACTCCTTGTGACTCTTTGATATCTACTTTGTAATAACCCAGTAGTCCATATATATGCTAACGTTCAGATGTACATGTTCAATAGGTTTTTATTTAGTTGAAAGCATTTATGCATATTTGTCTACCTATTTAAATGACAATGTATTTAGCTGTAGACATCAATACATTGAGATCAACATAGTACATCGCCTGCACTCATCAATCAGCTAATCAAGTGCTCGTCATCACGTTCATTCTAAGGCGAACACTGCTCCCACATCTGATCAGTTCTAAAATTAGCGCTTACTCATGACAACAGGTTGTTATAAAGTGAGTCATTGTTGGCCAGTGGTTCTCAAACATTGTGCTTGCTTTAGTAAGACTGCCGCTTAATTGAAACACCATCGAGCTGTTGACCCTGTAGAGAATTCTCCAAGATCGCAACTTTCAGATAACCGAAAACTGCCACCCGCAAAAAAAAAATTATCTAAAAATAAAAGAAAAATGTTACGCTGTCTAAAAAAAGTGAATTTTAAGTTTAATTTCTCAGTAATTACGTTGTACAAAAAGTTAATTGAATTATGCACACATTTTATTTATAAAGACTAAAAGAGAATCCGCTGCCGAAGACAGACACAGACGGCGAAAAGACAATCTTAATCGACCACCGGCGGACCACGGTTATGATGGACCTGGATGTGGCAAAATATGTAGGTCACAGGTGGGGTTGCATAGCCATTGGAAATACTGTACTCCTCATTAATATTCGAACTCGAAGACAAGCCTTATTATTATCATGTATATTCAACAGATAGATAGATAGATAGATAGATAGATAGATAGATAGATAGATAGATAGATAGATAGATAGATAGATAGTAGATAGATAGACAGACAGACAGACAAGAAAGACAGATAGACAGACAGACAGATAGATAGATAGATAGATAGATAGATAGATAGATAGATAGATAAATAGATAGATAGATAGATAGATAGATAGATAGATAGATAGATAGATAGATAGATAGACAGATAGATAGACAAATACACACATGGAAATATTGATTGATTGATAAACAAAACAACAACATAATGTCGTTAGATTGAGAGTGTTTGAGTACGTCTACCAGGCGTCTAAAATAATAACTAAAAATATGTTGGTCTTTTAAAATAGTATTACAATAATTATCTTTCCAGATAGATGCCAAGACCCTCCACCTGTACAGCAGCACACTAAAGTACAATCAACGGGTCTGGTCATTTCTCTGATGTACTTTTCAGATCCCAAAATCATTTCCCCGAAGAAATCAACTGTCAAAGTTTTAATTTACAAAGGGAGAGAATCAAGGGAATAGGTCCCAAAAAATTATCAATGCAGACAAGACTTCCTGTAGGCAGCAAGAATTGAGGTCAGTATAATAAACAAACCGAAACAGTGACATCTTGACCTCTCGCGTCAATTTTACAAAACAAAAATTAGGCTAGGACAATATTTGTCATTGAAGAGCTCAATATCTATTTATCAGAAGCTATGAATAAAAACTATCAACAACCACACTTCTATGTCCATATAACAATAGTCTCTTTCTAGGCAATGTACATTACGTACTATTTTTCATTAGTATTACAGAAAAAGATAGATAGACAGACATACTGTTAAAACATATTTTACAGTGTTGAATTTGAAAGTATTCAATGATTCTTATGAAGATATGGCTCAGTGTGAGCCTGGGCTAACTGATGTACTGAAATGGTCATCAGTGGTTGAACAACGGACACAGGGAATGGACAATCTCTGACTTATGGTCTCTAGATGAAGCCTCCCTATTAATAAAGAGTTTAAAGAGTTTAGAATAGCGTTACATTTTACAGGAAGAGATCAAGTTTTGAACTTATGTTTACCAACTTAGATTGACATCTTATAAGACGTAACAGGTATTCAACAGTAAACAATAAACTATAATCATATCTTATTTTTTTTTATTTGTTTTTAAATAGGAAACTTATCTAATGATTGAATGAACTATTAGCGTCTGGTCCATTTTGTGTGCCATCGTGTCAAGAATACTTGACGACACCTAGACAAAGACACACGCACTTACCTATAGATTATTTTTTGTCAAATTATTTGGAAAAATATTTTTAGCTCAAAAAAGGGGACAAGGGGGGGGGAGCATCTAGTCTCCGCACCGCCCCCCCCCACACACACACCGCCTTCCTCAGAGTGTAGTTTAAAATACACTCTTCGTAAAAACACTTAATGAGACAATAACAGATCAATACTTGTCATGTTGACAAAGTCATTGACACGAGTTGACATTTAAAATCATTTGGAGTGTCGTGTCTTTTTTTTTTAAAATCTTGTTTGGTAAAAGTTGATTGAAGTGGTTGGTGCACGCAATGGGCAAACTTTCAACAAAACAATCATTGCTGTTACTATTTTTATTATTATTATTATTATTTTGTTAGAAAAGAACGAGTATTCATTCTCTGGTGCTGGTCGAGCTTCGTTAAAGTGAAACAGAATTCATCGTAGCCCCTTTAACAGTTTCCACTGAGGAATTTTCTGGTGATGTGGCAGGTCCTCAGCAATACTGCCCTCTGACAGGCAACGAGAGTCTCCTTAGGAATAATAATTATATTAATAATAATAATAAAATTATTGTTATTATTATGTAAGAAACGAACAATCCCAGGGTCGAGTTTTTTTTAAAGAGGAACAAAATGTATTATACTCCCTTCAACAGTTTCCACTGAGACATTTTCTGGTGATGTGGCAGGTCTGCAGCAGAACCGCCCTCAACGAGGATGTTTTAGGAATGTTAAGGTTAGGATATATTTTAATAAATTTCTAGAAGTGATTTTGCCTATAACATAACAGAGGTTTATCATCACAGGTCTTTATACAGATGAACAATTTCATAATGCCAATATTCATCTCTCTTAACCATTTGATCCTTTTGGCTCCTCTTGTTGTACCACAAACAGCACCTCTCAATTGTGTGCGGTGCGAGTCAGGGAGTAGATCGACATCTGGTGTGTGGTCATGAGTAAATGAATTGTATATAGTAAACACTCGACTCATTGGTGAATAATAATAATAATAATAATAATACTCATGTAATTGGTTGTATTGCTTGTTAATTATAATTAGACTAGCTTGGATCTTTCGATAATGCAAAAGTTTCTCTCTTTCTCAATTCCTCTCTCTCGCTCTCTCTCTCTTCCTCTCTCTCTCTCTCTCTCTCTCTCTCTCTCTTTATTGCTCTGTGAAACAATCACGTCACAAGATACAAAAGGGCATTAAAAAGTACAGGCAGGGACAACGTACGAATGTTGCTACAGAACTTTTCATGCTTGAGTGCTCCCTTCTGCTGGTCATGTGACACTTTTGATGCTCCCTGACGACTGAAACCAGGTGAAGCAGACGTCAGCTGCCTCGCGGACCTCAAGGTCACAATAAGAACCACTACGTTATCGTGAAGAATTAATCAGATCGATAAGTCCTCAATGTTACCTCAAACTACACATTGATTGGTGTTTTAGTTTTTTTTTAATTGATCTCTGTCAACAGGAAGTCGCTTTGCCAAAACTGGAATTTGTTTCCATTGAAAGACAATGATCCATGAACAAAACAGTCGAAAAGACACATAGGCGTGGCCAGGGGCTTTCGTTTGAAAGGATCACTCAGTCACCACGGGATGTTTACATCTATGGAATTATTTTTTTCAGCTAGTTGAAGATTTCTGTTGAAATCATAACAATCTTAAAACTGAATTAATTTGCATATATTAATGAAACAAACTCAAAATGTAGACGTATTCTATAAATTGATAAATTAAAGTTAAATGTAATACTTAATTAAGGACTACTTTTAGCAAGCGCGAACCAACCTAAATATAGGTCTATGAAGTATTTTTAGAAAGCTTATATCAACCAGTCTGTACTGGTACAAATCTGTACACAAAAGTTCTCTCTCTTCCCATCGCTGGATCAAGTTGAAACTTTACAAAACCATTCATTGTCGATGACAACAAATGAATAAATTCTCTCCATAGACATAAATAAATATAGACTGGAAAAAGGAAATAACTTCATGTAGCTTGAAAACATGTATATCTATTGTATTCGGATTTCCGAATTATGAAAAATTTAAAAATTGCATGATCTTAAGTCTTAGAGATTAAATAAAATTTATAGACATAAAATAAAGTACACACAATTGCAATTCATAAATTTTTGTTTCATAAAACTCTCTTATTGGCCAGTCTATATTTAATTTTGTCTATGATTCTCTCTAATAAGATCTCTGCTCAAAAGAATGTGCTCTACAAGAAAGAAAATTCTTGAACGAAAACAAATGTTTTATTTAATGAATCTACTCACAGCACATCTGTTTGACACTATTCTTGATGACTTGACATTCACGTGAATGCACGTGCGATACGGATTACAGGCCAGTGAGCTGCTTGTGGTGAAAAGTATAATCATCTGATAGAGAAGTAATTGTTCTTAAGTTCTTCCTGGGTTATTGTACCTGTGAGAGCGCAGATTTGATTTCTAACAGATAGAAAGAGAGACGCGATCGACGCTGGTCGTGCCGAGACCAATCGTTATAGTATTGGTCAAAGTACGATTCAACTCTGACCTGTGACGTCACAGCCTGTGGGCAGTGGAGGCCAACAGTGTGTTGCCACGTCGTACAGACCTGTGACGTGGCGACGAGCTATTGGTCTCCACTGCCCATAGGTTGTGACGTTGCAGGCCAGTGCTGAAGACTTTCTCAAGGCAATGCTTCCCAAATCACAGTGACTCTTGCTGGATGACTTCCCTTTCCACGACGACGACCTGGTCTGAGACCAATTACATTAACTTTAAAGAAAGAAAAGGGGTCTCTGACTCCGCCTCTGGGAGGAACTTGTTCTGTCACTTTTTAATAACTCCACTCGGGACGATGCGCACCTAGTAGATGTTAATAGCGGTGTGCAGAGCTCATGAGTTGTTATATGTTTTGCTCCGAACGTAAAAGTTATTGGAGCAATGCATCTTTGAACCATCTTCGAGTCAGGGATCAAGACGACAGTCCAGAGTGAAAACCACACGAACGAACCACACGAACAAACCACACGAACAAACAACAAAAACAAACAAACTACACGATCAAAGCACACAAACAAACCAAACAAACAAACCACACAAACAAACAAACCACATGATCAAAGCACACGAACGAACCACACGAACAAACCACACGAACAAACAACACGAACAAACAACACAAACAAACAAACCTTACGATCAAAGCACACAAACAAACCACACAAACAAACCACACAAACAAACAAACTACACAAACAAACAAATCACACGAACAAACCACGCGAACAAGCCACACAAACAAAACACACAAACAAACAAACCACACAAACAAACCACACAAACAAACAAACCACAAGAACAAACCACGCGAACAAGCCACACAAACAAACCACACAAACACACAAACAAACAAACCACACGAAGAAACCACGCGAACAAAATCACACAAACAAACAAACCACACAAACAAACAAACCACACAAACAAACCACACGAACAAACCACACAAACAAACCACACAAACAAACCACACAAACAAACCACACAAACAAACAAACCACACAAACAAACCACGCGAACAAATCACACAAACAAATCATACAAACAAACCACACGAACAAACCACACGAACAAACCACACGAACAAACCTATAGGAAAGTACAAACTAATAGAACGAACATACAGCAACCAATAGAAATACACTTATAGAAACTCTCCAACCATTTCTGGCTTTGCGGGCTATGTAAGTTTTAATTATCACTTATCAAAACTTTTATCAGCCTATAATCTTAGTAAACAATAAAGCTTTTTTTTAAAAAAAAGTGTTTGTTTTTAGTCTGTGCCCTTATGTTTGTGCATACGCAATAAATGACATAAAAGTCTTAATAACCATATCGTGACAATGGCTTTATTGCCTGGTGTAGGAATCACACATGAAAAACATATTTACATAAAGAAACAAAAGAACCTCCAATTGACACGCCCTTGTGTCGGGGTGGCGGATCTTAAGTTCTGGAATGAGATGACAGAGAGAGATAAGATGGACTACAATGGTACATGGTTGGGGATAACGTGTTGATTGGCTGACATAGTTACTACATCTCCAGGTTTTCATCGACAGCGCTTTACGGTGTCATCTCACACCCACTTAATTAAACACACACACACACACACACACTAATGGCTTCTTCTTGTTCCAAGTCACACACACACACACACACAGAGTTCATGTTTAAGTATCGAACTCCCCCCCCACACACACACACGCACACTATTAACACAAAGAGTGAGACCTACAGAAATATGTGCACTTTTAAAGCCATTGTGTGTATTAGCAAACTGTGGAGAGATAACACCGACTTGGCGCCCTTATCTCTTATCTCCCTTAGTTCCGATCTCTTATCTTTTGATCTGCTGAAAGTTGGGTTGACCAAAAAACAAATAAAATAAAAACTGTATTTCTGTGTTTGTTTTGCTGTACAACCTCTTCCTGAAGAGATCTATTTACTTACAAGATTTAATTGGGTGTATTAAATGCTTGAATTGCTTTAAAGTACTGTTTTAGGTATGAATCATTGAAGGGCAAATTTTTTTTTCCACAAGAAACTCACCAAGGTCAAGGACGCTCTGCTAAATGTCAAGGTTGGCAACACAATTTTTTACAAGAAAAACATTACAATACTTTTAAAAAAAAAGTATAATTACCACTTTAAACAACTTATTGAACGATTGTTTTTCTCTTAATAACTAATGAATGTTAAATTTAAAAAAATGATGGTACATTTTTTTGCCCCGACCTATTCTCCCCTCCCCCCCCCCTTGGAAAGAAACCTGGTTAAGTGGGAGTGTAATATCTAGTACACCTGTTAATATTCCAATGATAAGCATTTAGATGTAGATCTAGACTTAGTAGACGATTCGAAACATTTTACAGATCGTTGTTGAATTAAAACATTGACTCAATAAAGCCTAGCATTCGGATATTCCCGTAAGTAGTTGTCCTTTCAAGAACGCGATGGTCCTTTCAAAACCGATGTTCCAGGTTCCATAAAGTTATGACTTGTATAGAGGTATTGTAAGAGGATATCGGAGGGGTTTAGAAATTACATTCTGCAGACTTAACAAGTGCACATAATATTATCATATACCTTACAAAAAAATATTATTTATCCATTCCTCCTTCCATTTTGTTCTGTGCTCCAAAAAAGCTAGCCTTTTATAGATTTTCCATCATTGACGAAAATAGGTGCCAAATCTTCACTAGGCCATTTTTCACATGCGTCTCCAAGACGAAAGAGTTAATAAAGAGAATCACAACAAACATTTTTTTTAGTTTTCTTTAATGGGTTACATCCGCGTGGCATTATTAGAAACGGAATCTTGTGTATGTGTAACAGTTAAGGATGTTCCATCCAGGAGAATGTAGTCATATGTTTATTGATAGGTGCGATTATACTTTTAACCTCGAATGGGATAATTAAGGATAATTTAGGATACTCTATATAGCTTTGCGAAAATAATCAAACTAGTTACCATACTAGCGTCATTTTCTTTATTCTTCATTTGGTTGCATAAGTTTTAGAAATTCCATACAGAAATAAAATATTTATCTTATCTTATAAAATACAGAAATTACTTCAAAAAAATTGATGATTACGTCCTACGCGTCATGCATGTTAACCAATGACAATAAATTCTGCTATTTTGTTGTCGCAGCCAGAAATTTCTCCATACAGTCTTTGGTGGTTTAATAATTTTTAACTTTGCATTTTTTATTACAGAGTCAGCAAATAAATAGAACGAAATATTTATTTTTTTTATTACTCAGATTCAATAACATGAGAAAACTTTTACTAAAATTGCATATAATTTTGTTTTTAAAGACAGAAAAATGAAATGTCTATTTATTAATACAAAACGGCTTGACTCTAACAGAGATATAAGAATACAAAAATGAAGTAAAATAGGCGGATCTATTTGCATCTCTGCCTCTCTCTCTTTCTCTCTCTCTCTCTCTCTCTCTCTCTCTCCAAGAAACAAGAATGGAAATGATGTCTTTCACTTCGTGATTTCAACTCAACATCCTACTACGCTCGTCTGTCAACGAAACGTCCTGTCTATCAGTCAGTCAGTCAGTCAGACATTGCTGTAACTAGCCTTCATCGCTTATTCTTGTCTAACATATGTTCTGATCTTGTAGCACTTTGTAGATAAACGAATCTTTACACTCGGACTCTTTCTCTCTCTGTCTCTCTCTCTCTGTCTCTGTCTCCCTGTCTCTGTCTCTGTCTCTCTCTCTCTCTGTCTTTGTCTCTGTCTCTCTCTCTCTCTCTCTCTCTGTCTCTGTCTCTATTTCTCTGTCTCTCTCTCTCTCTGTCTCTCTCTCTCTCTATCTCTTTTTATCTCTCATGCGTTTTTTATTGACAAAATCATAGTTATTACGTCAAAGTCATGCATTCTATCGTAAAGACATATCTTTTTTCAAAGTCATGTATTTCATGTCAAAGTCATGGAGGGATAATAAAATGTCTCTAAGAAAATAAAACAGTTCTTTATAATAGACATTTCAACAGATTGATGTTAATTCTCCACCCTATACATCTGGCTATCATTAATCGTAAATAGTTTAAGTTTAGTAAATGCTTCCTTAAGAATTTCACCTGCCTGGCTGAATGTTTAAACTACGTCCCGCAGACCATATTACGCCTGCGACGTAGAGCTATTGGACCAACCTGCCTAGCTGAATGCTTAAACTACGGCCCGCAGGCCATATTACGCCTGCGACGTAGAGCTATTGGACCACTCGAAACACTTCCCAACAAGGCACAATGCAGGCGTAACGGCTCAAATCAATTTGATGCGACGATTTCTCAAGGTTTTGCTACCCATGATACGCGTATCAGAGTCTCATCAGATAACAAGACGTGGGGCCACTTGTTACGTCTTGTTATGTGATGAGATACTCTTCTTCTTCTTTAAACTGTCAGGTAGCGTTGAGCCTTCGGCTCTTGGAACTCTAGGCCAGCAAAAGAGAACAATAGCTCCTCTTACCGGCCTGAATGAGAACAGTGTGAACCAGAGGCGTCACTAGGGTCGGTGTCACCCGGTGCGGTAAGATCGGGGTGTCCCCCCCCCCCCGGAAAAATAATCTTCCCCTCGAAAACAAACAACTTTCTTTATTTTGAACGATAAAACTGTAAGCTTATTAAAAATTGTTTATATGCTACTCGAAAATGTTTTTCGATTCTATTTTAAAATGTCGTTGTTTTTCACATTTTATCAAACGTTACTGTATAAATTAGAAATGTACTATCGTAGAATTGAGAAACCTTGAGTTGAACATATTTTATTTTTACTAGATATTATTTCAGAGCTCCTTACAGAAAAGGTCTTCAATTATACTAGTACGTGTTTCTCGGCTGCTTCCGAAAAGGCAAATCAAGCACTGAAGAGGTTTACGCCATGCGAAACTTCGTTTTAAAAAAGGCCTAGAATACCAACAAAGCAAAAAAAAAATCAGTTTTGTAGATTTAAAAAAAATAAAAAGTTTGATAGCATCCATCGAAATCACTCTGGAAAAAAGAAAGAAAACAAGACATCTTGCAACAATTTGTCCGGATACAGCGACATGCCTAAAGCAAATCAAGCTGTTGTCTGACAGACGTTGGAATTCTTCAACATCGATACGGATATGAGATTAGGGTGTATCTTATCCTAATTTCTCTTTCTTGTAGCTACCGACGATGTTATTAAACAGGCTGCATTCGGGTTCCCATGGCTAAACCAAACCGATTTGGATTTTGCAGGCAGTATTACTTTAGAATACAATTAAATGTATACACGAGGTGACGGATAAAGACGCCGTCAAAGTTATACATAGGCCTATAGAGTGCAGGTTATCCAGTTCTCGATCAACATTGGTCATACAGATCTTGAACAAATAGTAAAGTTAACTTATTAAGGCAAAGATATCTCAAGTGATGGAGATGCATATCATGGTGTTACTTGTCGGATTTGAAAGCAAGAGCCGTCTTTCAATAAGTACGGCCTATCTGAACAAACACATCAATTAACCTGGAGATTAAAATCCACCTACTCAAAACAATCATTGTCCCAATGGTCATCTACGCTTCGAGACCCGGAAGGTTGAAAATAGGCTAAGTAGTGATGGCTGAGAAGGATCCTACAAATCCTCCCGAGATAATTTTACCAATAGAGAAATCTTTTCGTAAACAGGCAGGCCAAGGGAAGTGGCGACTGAACGTCAATTGACATTTGTGAGACATCATGAGACGATACGAAACACGTTTACTAAATTCAGCCTTAACATGAAAGCCTCAAACAGAAGTGCCTGTGAAAATCGCCTTAGACTGATTTCCGTAGAAAAAGCTTGCAACCTTATGCGTAGCATGGCGTGAGAGAGGCTTACGCATGTGTGTTTTTCAACACATTGCAATAACAAATGTTACGTTCACCTCTCAACTGGCCATATAAGATGTTTGTGGGAGTGACATAAATTCATTCAAAGTTGTCCGGGGCGAAGCCCCGGGCGTCAATTTTTTTTTATTTTTTTTTACATTTCTGAGCTTTAGAAATTCTTTCTCCTGGCGTCAAAAACACATAATTAAGTCAAAAAGAATTAAATTACGAAGGGTTGGGACAGGTTGATACCTAATTGTGAGTGAAACTCGAAGCATTAATTTTTTTGTAAGTTGCATTCAAGAAAAGTGCATTTTCCCACTTGGGTGTCACCCCCTTGTGGGTGTCACCCGGTGCGGCCCGCACCCCCCGCACCTGCCTAGTGACGCCACTGGTGTGAACTGTTTTGTGTGGCCGGGGGGGGGGAATCAGGCTCGCGACAAGATGCCACGTATATTAAGACCTCCGCCATTTTCCTTTTTCTATACCAAGCTAGCTGTGCGGGACACGCCATTTATGTAACGGCTCCTTGAGAAACAGCGTCTGGATTGTGACAAGGTTGTAGGAGCTTTTTTTTACAACTCCGCACAGTGCAATGAGGATGCTCTCGCACCCCCTTTAGGCACTCCCACGGGAGTCTTGTTTTGCTACCCTTTAGCCTAATCATTTCCACCCGGGCGCCACTATGAGGCAGGGTAGCATGCCCGGGCTTTAGCGATACACCAACGTCAAGACGATAAAATCGTAGTTTATAAATACTTTAATCTTCCTTAACACTATTTTGTATCAGTTCTCCCCATAGACATACATAAATATAGACTGGAAAAAAAGGAAGTGACTTCATGTAACTTGATAACATGTATATCTATTGTATTCGGATTTACGAATTATGAAAAATTATGAAAAAATCACAGCGAGACTATTCGTTATAGAAGGGCTCAGCACTGACACTGCAACGTCACAACGTATAGGAGGTTTGGACCAATAGCTCGTAGCCACGTCACAAGGAGTATTGGTATACTTCCCATAGGTTGTGACTTTTTGCAGGGTCAGTGTCCTGGTCTTCTTTAACGAGTAGTCTTGGCCAAAGTCTGGTGTTCAAAAGTATTAGGTGAAACATCTAATTGTGTGAAACATCTAATTGTGTGAAACATCTAACTGTGTGAAACATCTAATTGTGTGAAGCATCTAATTAGGTGAAACATCTAATTAGGTAAAACATCTAATTGTGTGAAACATCTAATTGTGTGAAGTATCTAATTGTGTGAAGCATCTAATTGTGTGAAACATCTAATTGTGTGAAACATCTTATTGTGTGAAGCATCTAACTGTGTGAAACGTCTAATTGTGTGAAGCATCTAATTAGGTGAAACATCTAATTGTGTGAAACATCTAATTGTGTGAAACATCTAATTGTGTGAAGCATCTAATTAGGTGAAACATCTAAAAACTAAAAAGTTCCCAATCCTAGTCCTTACATTGATTTCAGCACGGAGTACCTCCCCCTCCCACTGCATACCTTCATGCAAATGAGATGGCATTATTGTCAAATACTTTCTTGTTATTGAAGCGTGTAGTCATTAGATAGGAAAATGCGGCCATAGTATCAAACACAGCCACGTTTGCTGTTCCTAAGTATTATTCTAAACTGTAAAATTTCATATTAAACGATTCATTCAACCAAAACATGTCAAAAGCCTAGACAGTGTTAAAGTATGTATGAAAATATAAGTCGATTATCGATGAATGTCGACAGCGGGTTGAGACTCCCTGCAAAGTCTAAGCGTTGCACCAAAGTTAAAGTGATGGCTAATGACTTTGTTTGTTGGCCGACTTTAAAATCTTTCGGAACTGTTTGGTCAACTTAGACAGTGACACATATACACATGCTTATGTTCAAATACATGCTTAATGTTATTTAAATCCATTCACATGTAGACCTACATTCAAAATGGCTGTTATTGTAAACATTGGTGGCCATGATTTCAACCCAAAACAACTTGAGAAAAAAAACAGCGTTCTCTCTTCCTCTCTCTGTATTTTTTCTCCCTCATTCCCCCTCTCTGTCTCTGTCTTGTCTCTCTCTCTCTGTCTGTTCCTCTCTCTTACCTTCCGTCTTTCCCTGTCTCTTCTATAACAGTCTCTCTCTCTCTCTCTCTCTCTCTCCATCGCTCCATAAATCTGTCCCACCGTTGTTCAGTTCAGAATATAATGTCTCTATTTCTCAAAAAAAAAAGTCATTCCTTCTCTTGAATAATTGATCTTGAAGACTTCCACTACAAGAATGTAATACGTTTTCAATGAATGTAATACAAGAAACAATGTCACAAGCTAAAAGGAAAATACATAAGAAAGAAAAATGTGTGTGTGTGTGGATAGGTGATTTGTAGACCTTTAAAAGGTCTGATATCTGTGTGAGTTGTATAACTTAGCTGTACAATTTCTTTGTTAAGTTGTTTCGCTATAGGAATGTTTAGCTGTTTAAATGTTAGATAGTTGAAAGTTTAGTTGTTGTTGTTTTTTGAATGTTTAGCTCTATAAAAGTTTAACTATTGGAATATTCAGTTGTATGAAAAAACATGCAGTCGTTTGCCATTCGTGATGCCTGCCCAGTTTAGGTCTCGAGCAATAAGCAGCAGTCTCTACCCTTCATACCTGCATTCCATTGCCATCTTTAGTCCATGATGGAACGCTGATATCTATGGTGAAAGAGGTCCAGAAGTCATCCTGGGGGGCTGCTGGATTTTACAAAATGGTTTTGTGCCTCCTCATATGGCTGCTGAAACCTATGGGAGCCCAGACTGTTCGCCTGCACACTAGGCAGATTATTCTAGCTGGAGTTAGTATCATTAGCCTTGTTTGTCTCTGACGCTTTTCTTCTGCCAGCGCTGTTGTCCTCTGCTGGGGATCAGAAAAGAGTATAAAAGGAAGAGTGATTAAGATAGAGAATCATAGGAAGAGACGGCGAGAGAGAGAGAAAGGGTGTTTAAGAGAAGCTTGCACAAATTAAGAGAAAACAGAGAGAAACAGAGAGACAGAGAAGGGAAAAAGGAGATAAAAAACGAGCTAGAGAGGGAGCACGAAAGAAACATTAGAGCCATTTTGAAAAGCTCGCACTATGGTGTGTGTGTGTGTGTGTGTGTGTGTGTTTCTATGGAGACGTTGAAAAGAGGTTAGCGATTGGTTAGTGATAAGTTGCTTTGTCGTCACTTGATCTTCGTCAGGGGAGATGACTCCAGAACGTAAGACTGAAAGGTTGTGTTATTGTAATGAGCTATGTTTTGTTAAGAAATATTATTACTGAAATTCACTACATTTATTTGATCTCATATTAAGTTGATGTTTGACCATATTATAAATAAAGTTATATTTAGCATCATCCACAAGAATGTTATTCAAGTTATTCAAAGGTATATTACTTAAGATATATTAGGGCTACAACGACTTAATTGTCTACCAACAATTTAGTTCTATAAGTCAAGGACCGGTAACAACTTGTCAAATGTCCATTCACTTTTTTGAATCAATCTAAAAGCTTGCAAGCTAATAAGAGGCATTGTAAAAAAAAAAAAAAAAAAAAAAGACAACACGATGGCATTTAAAGTAAAATACATCTGCACTCAATTTTGGAGTCTGATTCATCTAGCTCTGGTTCATCTGGCTTTGGTTCATCTAGCTTTAGTTCATCTAGCTTAGGAGCCCTACAACACTTACATACAGAAACACCTAAATCCGCTGAGCTTTATCGAGGATTTAAGTGACACAAGAATCCCGAGAACTGAGAGCGGATGTGATTAGATATAGCGCCAAAAACTTTGTTTTCTCCACATAACGGCCTCGTGGCACGAGCGCTGAGACTGATGACGTCATTCCGAGTCTCCATTATGATTTCCGCCCTAATGGACGCGTATGGAGTGTTCATGTCTTTGCGTATCGCCATTATTCTGAGTGTTGCATGACATTGTTTCTCATGCGGTGTCGTTGAAAGATCTGGGTCATTGATTCCCACTTCGTTTAATTATTAATTTCACATTATTGACATTTTTTTAAAGCATTAATTTGACCTACGAGCGATGCCAATGTCAAATTGAATAGAAACATTATTAATAGAAGAGTTTAAAACAAAAAAAAAAGAGAAAGCCTTTTTCGTGGGCTTTTGGGATAAGATTATAATTTTTAGAGTTAATAACAAGTCAATGCATCGGGTTGGGTTTTTTTTAAAGTCTTTTTATCTCATCAAGACTTTCAATTGATATTCGTCTTATCTTATCGTATATATCTTCTATAATACAGACGTTACTTCAAAAAAGAAGATGATTACGTCCTATGCGTCATGCATTCAGTCATGAATATTAATCAATGACTTATATTCTGCCATGTCACTGGTTTTCCTGGCTAGCTCAGGCTACCCATTCCATGCTCTAATAGTACTAGGGAAGAAAGAGCATTTGTTCTGATTTGTCCCAGCATATGGGACGAGGAATGTGCCTTTAACGAAGGGGTGACGATTCGCATATCCAAATCCCTACACATTTCTCGCTAGATGCTGTTTAAAGCATGATATCAAGAGATAGACCTATCCATTATCTTATCTTATAAAGTACAGACGTTGCTTCAAAAGAGAAGATAATTACGTCCTACGTCTCTTGCGTCTTCCAGACTCCAGTCATCTTTTTTTTTTTTTTTTCAACCACTGTAACCTTGAAGAATGACTTTGGAAAGTAAGTCATGTCTTACAATATGACTTAACTAGCTCAGCTGGTTTTAAGAAATATTTTTTTTTTAGATTTAAAAAATAAATAATATTCACATGTCCCTTCACCTATCCCTTAGTCTGTTAGACAGACATCACACAGACAGACATCACACAGACAGACATCACACAGACAGACACACTCACTGACAGGCTTCACAGAGAGGCAAACATCACAGAGACTCATTGCATTATCAATGTCTCACAGCAAAAAAAAAACACCCTGAAAATGATGTAATGATACATATAATGTCACTGACTAACCTTAGAATTCCAATTCATATTAATTGTAGTGGGTGTACATAGAGTATGCTATACTGAATAATATTTCTTTTTTTTTTAAAGGAAACCTCAGAATTTGAGCTAATCAATTTTAGCTTTATCATCATGGGAATCCTTGGGCCTCTTCATTGCCTCTTTTTTGGGACTTTTTAATATTTTTACTTATACTTTTGATGTTTAGAAATACTATAGACATTAAGTTTTTGTCACAATTATGTTTCTTAATTTTAAGAATAAAATGGTTGAGAGTATTTGGCATAATTTTTAACACCTTAAAATTTGTGTCTCAACCAATCAGGCAAGTGCTTCACAGTCCTATTATAGTCTGCACTACAGAGGGTGGGTATAGGAATCTTGGGCCTCCTAAACATTTGTTTGAGAAACTCTAGCACAGTGTGCAGGGAGACATGTCTCAGTTCTCTCAATGGACCTCATTCACAAGTCGTAAGCAAACAACATTTGGCCACGTTTTTCTCTATATCTTCTATTAAAATTATGTAATCCATAAAGGCTGTCACGTGATACGTATTTTTCACTGTTTTATCACTATTATGATGTGGCTAAATGTGTTTATTTAC
The DNA here is from genome assembly GCA_021533235.1 of Biomphalaria straminea. Taxonomy (NCBI): domain Eukaryota; kingdom Metazoa; phylum Mollusca; class Gastropoda; family Planorbidae; genus Biomphalaria; species Biomphalaria straminea. Next base: position 16,603 of record JADKLZ010055430.1, on the reverse strand, counting down.
GATTGGTGAATGAGGTCCATTTCTTCGCCAAATTGTCTATCACGTTTTCATGACACATTGTGTGTGTGTGTGTGTGTCTGTCTGTCTGTTTTGCAATTTACTTTAGTTAAAAGTAAAGTTCCCCTTTAGACCATGCGATCTATGGACAGATGGTGTGTAAAGTTCGTCTGTTTGTGTGGCCAGCACAACGAAAAACCGTCTTTCCCAACTAATGTCCGGTGGGTGGACTCTAGTAGAGATCCCGATATAAAAAAAAACCCAGCCTTCAAGAGGATTTGAACCCCTTGACTCCCTTTGTTCGGAAGCCATGCGTTTTACCTATTAGCCACTGCCTATCCCTTCTAGAAATATCTATTCTGAAACTTAGATAATGTTTCCTACTTCCAACACTTATTTGTAGATCTCAAGGTCAAGGTCTCACCCATAGAGTAAATAGATTAGGAATTGACGGCTTTTTATTTCAAAAGTTTTAGGATTTTATTTTTTTAATTATTTTTTTGTTTGTAGTCGGGAGTGGGGGTGTGAGAGGCTGGACTTAACGTTGTAGTGGTGGTCACGTGGTTCGTTATCACGAGCTTTGCAGCTTGTCATTTCTGGTCATTGTCAACTCTGATCATTGAGATGTGTGTATTGTTTCTTGTGCAGTGGACGTTTTTTTGACATAGCGTATGAGTCGGGGGGGATGGGGAAGGGTCCGAC
>JADKLZ010055377.1:0-13028 GCA_021533235.1 Biomphalaria straminea | reverse complement strand
ATGTGTGACCAATGAAGAAATGAAAGTAAACTGAAGCTGTTTGAGAACACTAAGGTTATTTCACGAAACAATTTAGCAACAAGTGTATTGTGGTATTTTCCTACGTTGTATATCCTAATCTGTTTATTTACTAGACAGGATGCTATAATTGCTATACATAACAATTTTATTCTATGAACTTTGCAATATGTATATATAAATTTATTTATATTATTTTACATTACATATATAATTTGTAAACACTCTGAATATTAGAGACTTGTTTACTAAAAAACATCTATAGAAATAGTTTAATCAATTTATTCATGTCGTATGATTGACATAAAATGTACCAAGGCACTTCAAACTCCATGACAACAACCATTTACCGTCTGTCAGTTTACGCAAGTAATCATCACCTTGACCAGACTGCAGTAAGACCTAGCTACAAGCTGTGCTACATAACCCTCAAAATGATATTTGACGTAATAAATTTTGTACTTGAAGCACCTGCAGCATTTGAATCTTGTTCCCCAACGTACTCTCTATAAACTCTGGACACACTTAAGTGTTTGTTGTTTTCTTCAGAACATTTGTGTTTGTAGCCCTAAGAGTACACAGCTCTAGATTGAGAAACACTGCAAACTAAACTACTAAGTTCAGTTACCTTCAAAGTGACAGAGAGTTAAGTGCTGGTCAAATAATTTGGAAAACTCAGCCTCTTCAATGCCAGCCCTTTGAAACTCAGCTACTACTGCTTGCAGAAACATCTGTTCTTGTAGAGAAAGGTTCCTGCAAATAAAAATGTTTCATTATAGACGAGTATCTTCATAAACTTCATTATAGACGAGTATCTTCATAAACTTTATTAAATATTCAAATTTAAAGAAAATAAGTAACCTAAACCAAATGTATACATACATACATACAAAATATGTAAAAACAAACTGGAAAATAGCAGTTGAGAAATTAATATATATTATGTTGCTCAAAACCATAAAATTGCTAGATATCAGTCTGTAGAAAGAAGGTCAAGAGTTCAACTGTAATTTCAATGAAAACACTCACTTCTTTCAGTTCATAACAAAATAAAACAATGCTATATGTAAATACATTTATAAAATAACCTGATTGCATGAATTTTTGGGGAGCAAAACATTTCCTCCACAGCTGAATTAATATCCACCATGCTAACCAAGGCAGTGTCTTCATTTCCTGCTCTGGATTCAGCTATTTCTGTTGACCTCCTGCATATGTCTAGAGCACGGCGAGCATCTCCCGAAACAGCTGCAACCTTTTTATAGAAGAAAATAGATAATGGCGTTAACAAAAAAAAAAAAAAAACAAATCAATGGAGTTGATTTGAACAAAAAAAAAGCTATAACAACTAATTGGAATATTACTGGACTATTCATTTAATTTACCATTACCATATTAACATCATAAATTAATCAGATTTTGGCCTAGATCCTTTCTAGCTTTAAGTGCTACTCCTGTATTTTTGTGCATGTAACCAGCAGGGTTATGCAAGTTTTTACAAATGAATGGCAGCTGTGCAGGATATACAAATGTGCCGGCTTTACACATTTTATTTTACTCATCAACATAGACTAACAAAAACTAAGAACAAACTGGTGGTTCTTTATACCTACTTAAGAAATTAGCATTATGAACATATAAACCTCAAGAAAACATTTAGTACCATCTGTGTCAGAGAATCTTTAATATATCAGTAATCAAGTTTACAAGTCGCACTTTGCACATGCTGGATATAAGAGGGAGCTGGGTTGTGTAATTCTTATTTTGTAATTTGTTTGCGGTATTTGTGTGTGCAGGTTAAAAACATATGCAGGGTATTAGTATGGTAATTATAGAACACATTATTATTTCATCATCCCTGCACAAGAAGAAGCCTTTCTTTGTAAGTGCTTTCAATAATATAAGAATTATTATAGACAAATATAAGAAATAATAAATTTAAATTTAGAATAAAATGTTTCTTTATGCTAATAATGAAAAGCCATTTTATTACAATTGTTTCACTTGTAAGTTGGGAACAAATTTAAGTACGTGACAAGAGTATCAAGCATCATAAGTAGATTCAATTATACTGTTAAAGGTTAAGCAAAGAAATTCTGTCCATGAATGATGTCTTCAATATATTCAAAGTTTGAAAACTAAATGTTTATGAACATTTGTGAGGTTTAAAAACTGTTGAGCCTTATTAAAAACAATCCTTTTTTATGTATGTCAGAAATAAATGCTTGTCTTTAAAAAAAAAAAAATATATATATATATTCCATAAGCCTTAGCTATTAAACTATGGACATTATTGTACCTCCAAAAAATATAACCTGTAAGCCTTAGCTGTTTAACTACCGTATGAACATTTTTGTATCTCTCCTACAAAACATTACTTCACTAACATGAGTATATATGTATGTATAAAATGAAGACATTAAATAAATTAGTTATTTAGGTCACACATATTTATTATCAATTTCTGTAAAGCAAATTTTTTAAATCTGAAACTTGAAAACAAAATATTTTTTTTCACCCCAAAGAAGCTAATAAAATGTATACATTTAAAATGATTAATAACCACGACTTTCTAAAGATAAGATTTATAGTATAAGTACATTACCTTTCTAGCAGCAAGCTGGACAGCATCGCTATCAAATATTTTGAGACCTTTCATACGAGACAAGACAATTTCCTCAAGCTGTTTAAAGGTGTATGGCTGGAATGTCATCCTTGTTAAACCCTAGAGAAAGTTTTTATAACAATTTAATAATAAGTACAAAATCTAAGGCTTTGATGGATGTTGAAATAAAAACTTTTTGATTAAATGTGTTGAAACAAAAATTCTTACCAAACGACTTGCTACTCTCTTCATCATCATCCTTTCGGGTAAGTCCATGGTGTTGGCCACAGCAAGAACTATTAGCTTGGCCTTCTCCTTGGTCGGCCAATCAAAGATATTGTACATGACATCTTGTTTGCGTGTCCACAGTAAGTCCAGCTGTTTAGAAAAGCATACAAGATTATTCATTACTTCCTCAAAACAAGCGTTAATCCTAAACATTATGAAGTAAAAAATTTTTTATTTGCTGACAATATTTATTATTATTGCTTTTATATAGCGCTACTTTCATGCTTATAGCATGCTCAGAGCGCTTTGGTCCAATCTCATTTGTGGACCAGTGGGGGGAGGGGGTATCTAGGAGTTTGTTTTCCGTGCTGCCTTTAGGCGCTCGGTAAACACAACTCTGCCCGAGTCGGGTGTCGAACCTCGAGCCCCCTTCTAGGTAGCCGAGCCAAGCCAAGTTCAAGCGCCTCTTAGCCTCTCGACCACGCTTCCCACGAAGCGTAATTAAGTTAGTTAGCCTAGAATTGTATGTCTTTACCTCATCTAGTAAAACAACAACTGACTCGGAACGAGGTCCTGGCGAGGTAAACATTTTATTCAGAAGACTAGCAGCGTGGTCAGCTGTGGCTTTATTACCTGTCAGAGCCTAAACAAAGAACACACAAAATATTCATATTAAAACAAAAAACATAAAATAAAACAAAAAGTCCAGATGTTTGATTGAAATATTTGACTTTTACCTTCAGTATTTCAACATAAGCTTGCCTTGGTTCTGTCAGCCTCATGGCATTGATTTCAATAAATTTGAAATTGGTTAAGTTTCCTTCATCTCTCTCTGCCTCTAAAATTTTCATGACTTCTTTGACTGTGGCTGTCTTCCCAGTGCCAGGTACTCCAGAGATGTACATACACCTAGTGGCACAATTACAACATTTTATTAGTACAGAAAAAAAAAAAAAATTTAAATAACCGGGAGGCACGGTGGCTGAGTAGTAAAGCACTTGCCTTCCAAATGAAGGGGTTGTGGGTTCAAATCTCAGTGAAGACCGGGTTTTTAATTTTGAGACCCCAGGTCCACCCGACTCTAATGCCTTTAATGGGTACCTGAAATAAGTTGGGGACAAATAGAGGCATTTGGTGGTTGTGAGGGCCACATGACGTCCTCATTAACAGTGGGCCACAGAAATAAATGATCTTTACATTATCTGCCCAATTGTTCAAATGATTTGAAACCCTTTGAAACTTACAAGCTAAGTGGTTCCAAAATGAGAATCTGTTTATCATTACCAGATTCAGGAGATACTAGAGATTCAGGAGTTTAGAGTGTCCCTAAATCAATCTAGCTCTCAGATCAGTTGGTGAAAGTAAAGTGATTTACTGCAATGCTGGCCAGAGGATGCCATCATTAATGGTTAACTAAAGAAGCTTTTAATTAACATCATAACTTATCTTTACCAATATTTGGTTGTTAACCAGTTATGGTAAACCACATCTTACTTAAAGATTGAAAGCATACGACATATTTATGAATATAAATGTAAATATGTACCCCTTTTTTCTTGCATGAACGACATACGACAGTACATGCTTTGCAAATACTTTAGATATAGTCCATACAAAGATCTTACTCTGGAACAAATGTAACCTAACACAACTACACCAAGCTGCATTAAACTTTCAACAAACATTCTTATCCGAAAAAGACATTAACCAACCAGTTGATGACCTCTGGAATTTCATAAAAAACAATCTTAAAAACATTATAGGAAATCATATACCAACTAAATACACATCAAACAAAATAAATAAATGCTGGTTTAACAATAGATTAAAGAAGCTTTGTAAACAGAAGGAAAACCTATATAAAAAATTTAAAGAAACTAAGGCAGAAAGAGTTCATAAAAAGTATCTAAAAATTAAACACCTGACCCAAAAAGTAAGCAGACAGCTGCAGAGTGAATACATAAACAATGTAATATCGAAAGATAACAACAAAAACCTATGGTCATACATTAAGTCTAAGAAAATGGAAACAACTAGCATAGCACCATTAAGAGAAGAAGACAACTTGACGCATAATGATAATGAAACTAAAGCTAACAACTTAAACAAATACTTTGCATCAGCTTTCTCAGCCCCAGGAGACAAAGACATATTACTTAATCTGAACCAAGTAGACAACATAGGAGATATAGAATTACAAGAAAAGGGAATCCAAAAATTATTAGCCAACCTCAAACCTAATAAAGCCTCTGGGCCTGATGGCATTTTAGCTAGACTTCTCAAAGAACTAAGCAGTGAGCTAGCACCAGTGTTCAAAATACTTTTTCAGGCATCTCTAAACCAGGGCAGAGTACCAAGGGACTGGAAAGAAGCTAATGTCACCCATCTATTTAAGAAAGAAGAAAAATCTGACCCAGGAAATTACAGACCAGTATCACTAACCAGCATCACTTGTAAAATCCTAGAGCACATAATATGTAGCAACATCATAAACCACTTAAACATAATGTCCTTAGTCCATACCAACATGGCTTTAGGAAATATAGATCATGTGAAACACAACTAGTTGGGCTTATTGATGATTTTTCAAAAGGCTTAGACAACAGTGAGCAAATAGACCCTATCTTACTAGATTTTTCTAAAGCTTTTGACAAAGTTCACCACCATAGTTTGCTAAAAAAATTAAAATATTTTGGCATCAGTGGATTAAAGATTTTCTGATAGGGAGAGAACAAACTGTAATAATAAATGGCTCTAAATCAACACCAATAACAGTAAACTCAGGCGTACCTCAAGGAACAGTCTTAGGACCACTACTATTTTTAATTTACATAAACAATTTACCAAATTGCATTAGTTCAGGAACAAAAGTCAGATTATTCGCAGACGATTGCATAATATACAGAACAATAAAACAACACAAGATACAGAAATTTTACAAAGAGAATTAGATGAATTACAGAAATGGGAATCAAATTGGAGCATGTCTTTCCACCCAGAAAAATGTCAGTTTTTAAGAGTAACAAAAAAACTAAAACAAATCAATTCCACTTATTTTATTCATGGTAAACCAGTAACACAGACTAAAAACGCAAAATACCTAGGTGTTATAATAAATGAAAAACTGTCATGGAATCCCCATATTGATGAAACAATAAAAAAATCAAACAAAGCATTAGGGTTTATTAAAAGAAATTTCTATAAATCAAATAAGAACATAAAACTAAATGTTATTTAACCTTGGTTAGGCCTATAATAGAATATGCATCCTCTGTTTGGGACCCCTCAACTCAAGAAAACATTAAGAAACTAGAACAGACACAAAATAGAGCAGTGAGATTCATAACAAATCAATATTCACATTTGACTAGAGTAACACCTTTGGTAAAATCACTAAATTTAGAAAGCCTTCAGGACAGAAGACTCAAAAGTAAAGTAGCAATTATACATAAAACACTTAACCATAATCTACAAATTCAAAAACAAAATTTAATAAAATACTCAGAAAGACACAAAGATAAAGGCACATTCCTCATCCCATATGCTAGGACAAATTTGTACAAATGCTCCTTCTACCCTAGCGCTATTAGAGCATGGAATGGATTGCCTGAGCTAGCCAGGAAAACCAGTGACTTGGCAGAATTTAAGTCATGCATGACGCGTAGGACATAATCATCTTCTTTTTTGAAGTAACGTCTTTATTGTATAAGATAAGAAGATAATGGACTCACCCACCAGTACCATCCATAAGTTTGCTTTCAACAAATGTAAAGATATCAGAAAACTCTTTTTCTCTGCAAGGGAGAGAATCAGGAACAGCAGACACATGCAATCTGTTTTTAGAAGATCAAATTTATATATCAATAAATATGCATTTCTACATAGATAATTATCAATCATGGATTTTCTCAAACTATTTTATAATTTTTACTTAGAAAAGATAAACACATTGAAGTCTGTCGAGTGCAAGAGAGAAGACTAAGTTTGCAAATACATACCTGCTTCTGGCTTCCTCTAAATCTGTTTTTAACACTTTCTTAGAAGAGGTAATTATTGGTAGGTTGGGTTTGGCAATGGAAAGCACTCGGGACAACTGTAAAAAGCAATCAGTGGGTAAGGCATTAGATTAATACATACCAGACATTGCTATCACTACAGCATGTTAATGTTCTGATATTAAACACAAGCCAAAAATTTCTTATTATGATCTAATTAAAAAAAAACAATAAGATGAGTAGCTAACATAGACTGTTAAGGACAGTGACAGCGTTCAGTAACTACCCATGAAGTCTCTAATTGACCCCAACATCAGCAACCCATGGAAAAAAAAAAAACTGTCATTAAAAAAAAACTAAAGTATCAAAGAAAAACTCCATTCTAGGATAAGTTTACTTACTCTGGCTGATTTGACAACAGAAGTGGTAGATTTTTCTTTTTTATGCCTTCCTTTCTTTTTTGGTTTGCTCTTGTCTTCTTGGGCACTAAGTTCATCCCCGCTACTGTTAAAAGAAGAATCTTCTTCGCTTGCAATGTCCTTATTGACATCATAATCCTTGTCTACATCACTATTGTCATCAAAGTCCAAGTCACTGTAAAAAAATAATGACAAATCTTGTAATTAAAGTACAAGTGTAAAAAAATATATTTCAAGCATTGATGTAAAAATTATCAATATTAGCTGCTTGCTCTATCAAAAGGCCCAAAAAAGGCACTGGCTCAAAACACCCCCAATAGAAGAAAAACTATATGGAGAATTGCCTGATCTGGTAACCTCTGCCCAATTCAACTCAGATATTGACTAGTTATCTGTACCCTCCAAGATAAATTCAAAAAATGGTTAGAATGAATGATGTGATTTCTAGAGTTACCAGATTAGACTAGAAAGAGTTTTGCACATTTCTTTCTGGTTTTAAGTTTCACATTCCCACAAGAAACTGAAGTGATTTATGAGAGTCACATTTTTCTGTTTTATTACTATACATGTTATAGACTTGCTCTAAGTTACATTTGTTTTAGAATCTGTGGAAAGTGTTTCTTGTTTGGTGCTCAAATATGGCCCAATAGCTCCTAGTTATCTGAAAAAGTGGATGGCAATTTTGTGTTCTACTTGTATTTTGGCAATTTCCCTTGTGAAAATGTGACCAAAGTTATTCAGCTGCTTACATCCACAGAAAACAATGATGAATTTCTTTTAAATATCTCCACTATGTTTACTAGTTTTTCATTTCTACCAGGCTGTCATAGGTTTTACTACAAGCCAAGTTTAGGATTATAAATAAACTCAACAAACTAAAGATTAGTTAAGTAGAGAATTAGATGTAGTTTTTTTGATAACTTTCAAGTATCCCTCTAATACAAACTAGTAAATATGACTTTGTGAGAAAAGCAAAAATATACAAATTAAGTTTCCTTAATAATATATTTTTTTTCAATTTTAATTAAGTCTTTTGACTAATGTTGGCATAAAACCAAAAGAAACACTAATACCTACCTTTTTTTAAAAGACAGGCGAGCAGAACCTTTGTGGATACTTCTGTAAATTGTTTTTTTGTCGCTTCCTACTCGACCGGATGATTTTCTGACTGGCTCAGGCTGTACCTCATCATCTGATTGGCTACATTCAGCATAGGACACTTTCCTTAATGACGCAGCCCTTCTTGGTGTAGCACGCTTTAAGGTTGCTGATGGGGAATCATTCAAACTTATGGCACTCAACTGACGAGTTGGTGTATTCAAGACACCATATTTTTGTGGTGTTTGGTTTCTGTCAATTCTCACTCGACCTGGTGATTTTGCGATAGGATCAGGATGTATCTCATCATCTGATTGGCTGAGTTCAGCGTATGACACTTTCTTTAATAATGCCGCTCTTCTTGGTGTTGCACGCTTTGAAGCAGAAGATGGGGAATCATTCAAGTTTAAACCACGCAACTGGCGAGTTGGTGTATTCAAAGGGGCACACTTTTGTGGTGTTAGATTCTTGTCTGGAGTATTAAACTGAGATCTTTCTCGGCTGCTAATCAGGCTTGTAAAACTTTGGGTCTTCTCTTTTTTAGGAGTTGTATCTGCTGGTGGAGAAAATCTCTTTGGGGTTTTCACTACCCTTGAGCTGGACCTGATTGGTGTAAAGTTTACTGAAAGTCTTTTCTTCAAATCTTTGAAGACATCCTCTTGTTCAGAATCAGACTCCTCAAAGGATTTTGATGGTGAGCTTGCTTTGGATAAATCCAAACTTGCATTTGAAGAGTTATCTATTGATCCAAATAAATTGACTGATAAACGACGTCTACCCGCTTCCAACGTGTCTGGAGTTTTGTCAGAGCCTTTTCTCTTAGCAAGTGGAGTCTTAGTAAGAATTTCACATTCAGGGGCTTCAAAGATTGACTTCCTTCTACGTGGAGAATTGACTAATTTTGAAACTGCTCTGGGAACATCTAAATTTTCTGACAAACTAATAGATGGCCTTTTTGTAATTTTATCATCTTTCTTGTCGATGTTATCTTTGTCTTTAAAAGGATTACCACCAAAAGAGAAATCAGCCTTATCAAGTTTATCTAGTTTGACCACGGGGAGCATAATGATATTCTTATTCACAGACTTTCTTTGCTCTACATTGTTTTTTCTATTGGATTTCTTCACTTGGGTTTTGTTGGGCTTGGCAGAAGACTTCACATCTGATTCTTCATCACTGATATCCATCTTTTGCCTTTTGGTGGAGATCATGTTCTTAGTATCAAAGTCATCCTCACTATCCCTAAACCTTTTAGTCAGTGTTTCACCATTAAGCGCCTCATGGTCTGACTCACTGTCAGAACTGCTGGACAAAGAGTCATTTACATTTTCATCATCAGAATCTTTGTTAATCAAGTCCACTACAGCTTTTTGGTTCAATCTCTCAAGCCTTTGAAGTGGTGACAGAGCTAGATTAGATGAAAACAAGTACGGTTAGAAAGTCTTATTTTACAGAGTTAAAAAGTGCCATTTAATCTCCTAATATTGTTTTAAAAAATGTTTTAAATTGTTGAGAAAAGACTGATCAATATTTCAATCAATTTTCATTCTGCTTCATTGATTGCAGTGTATCAACTAAATCTAAATTTCTTTTTAGTTTGTATTGCTTAACAATGTCGCACATTTGCTACCTTCATAGTTAACAACAAACTGTAGGCTTTTAAAGTTTACAGGGACTTTAATTATCTCTTCTCAATATAAACATGATAGTAGTTTTCCATAAACAAGATAGTAGTTTATCATAAAAAAGATAGTAGTTTACCATTATTATTTGTCTTGTCTTTGTTCAATGATGGTGAAGTTAGACATGTCATAGTGTCAGTTTTTTTGAAAAGTGTTTCCATTGTTGGCCAATTTTTCTGAAACAAATTTAAAAAAAAAAATTAAAAAAAAAAATGATTTTAAAAATTTCAATTTGAAATAGCTTTTAAGGAGAATATCAATGAAATGGTAACATTTAAAAAATTGTTGAATGAATTTTTAAGAAAAGATGTCTGTCTAAACTTAAACACAGATGTCTGTCTAAACTTAACAGAGTCTGTTTAAAACCTTAAACTATTATGAAAACTAAACTTACATGTTCTTTTCCATTCCTGGCATTTGAGTTAGTGAGTTTTTTCATTATTTGTTCGGATGAAGAAACTTTATCTACAAGTCGATTCCCATTTGGGGTCAAGCAAGCTCTGTTTGCCGAGTCTCTTCTTTGACCATTGTTTTGAGGTGTACCGGGGCAGCTATTTATAAATAAGTCCTGATTTTCATCTCCACTTAACTGAGTAAAATTCTTTCCTTTAAAAACTCTTCTGGCAAAAAAGATTTTGTGTGTGCTGTTGTTGTTTTCTTCTTTCTGAACAAGACGAGTTGGGGAACCATCATCTGTGATATGAAGGACCTGAAAATACACCATAATAAAAACTTAACACTTCAACACCGCAATGACACTGTCAGTATCCAGTCCCTCGAGCTGCCAAAATGATGCAAATAAACATTTCCCTGTTTAATCTTTTTTTTTTAATGCATTTTTTTTAAATCGCTTGAATGGTTTATGGGAACACTAGTGCAGCTTTTTAAAACGTTTTTTCCTTCTGAAACATCGTGGCTGTGATTTCTTCGAAATATTTTTTAGCATAAGGAACTAGTGACTTTTTTGTTTGTTTGCATCATGTCTGTCAACTCTTTTAGTCCTTCGTCTGGCTCTAGGCCTCCTCAACGCTTTACTGCTGAACAGGCTCTATTTTTTGTTTTTAGATATGAATAAAAGAGACATAATTTATAAGTGACATCAGTTTTCGGCCTTTACATTCCAGCAAGTCTGAAATCAATCCACATTTAGACAACCCTAGATCTAGTAAATGAAAGGGGGAGTACTTTTTTTTTTGGAATGCGTGTGCCTAAAAGGATCACTAAAGTCTAAATATTGATCAAGTTTGACAGCGTTACAATGTTTTTTCTGTAGGTACTTAGGTAGAGTTTAGTATTTAATTCAATAATAATAAATAAGGACTGTTGGGTAATTCAATTTTATAAAGAAATGACATTATATATCTATTTCTTCAGCTCTGACATTACCTAATTTCCTTTTTTTTTTTAATGGCTTTCAAGAGTAAACAGATTACTAATAAATTAACAAATATAAAAGGATTTTCTTTGAAATAAACCACAAACGCTTTTGTTTTAACTGTGACAGTCACACTACAATACTGTAAACTTCGCAGTTTTAAAATTTATTTATTTTTTTACTTTAGATAGCTTAATTGTCCTTGAGTGCCTTTAACATGGACACTGTCACCCGAAAGACTGAAGCGTTATATAAATGATTGACACTGTGAAAAGTAGTGAAAAAAACTGCAGCAAACAAAAAAAAAAAAAAAAAAAAAAAAAAAAAAAAAAAAAAAAAAAAAAAAAAACATTGGTAGAATCTAAGGAAAATATTAAGAGAAAAAATCAAAGCAATTCATGAAAGGTCCAGCTGGAATAGCTTGACCAGTGTGCATTTGAAGATTTCAGGCGAACATCTAGATAGGTTTCACCAGTCACCCGAGGAGGCAAAAAACTGCATTGCAAAGCCTTCAGACCCATGGATGCATAAATTGGCCATATAATTTTAACAAGTATAATGAGCTACATCAAAGCTAAAAGATTGAATTGAAAGTGTTCTGTTCAAAAGGAAAGTTTACAATGTGTCCATTTGTAATACATCTGTATTTGTGGTTTTAAATTGCTTTCTTAATATTTGTAAAATTAGGGGGTGGTGAAAAGGAAATTAATCCTAAAATGGTTTGGCAAAGAATGTACATTAACAGAAAACATTTTAGTTCAAAGAATTGCAAGCTATAATGTAAAAATTAAAAAACAGTTGATACCTTGCACTTGCCCAATATGGTATCCAATTCAATGTCTCTTTCAAATCGATTGGTCATGTCCAATATGACTTCATTATCAGCCATCTCTTGACCTTTCAACATTTTTTGAAGATGTTTAGGGACTTCGGAAAACTGCCAATACCACCTTACTACGGCAAATCTCTGGACTTCACTTTTACTGTATACAAGTTCTATAAATATTCAAAATTATAACTTTGTTAGGTAGAAATGACACATTTTTTTTTTACTAAAAAAATATATGACAAGCTTTGACATGATAAAACATAAATAACCTTTTTCATATAAATCAATTATCTGGGCCACAAAGCAATTCTCCAGATCACAAGATCCTGAGATGTTTTCCTCACGAGAAATAAAGACACAATCTTCCAGAGAATAGATTTCGTTATCTTTTATAAACTTCCTGAAAAAAAAACAAAAAAAAAAAAACAACATATATAAAAACAAAGGGATAAATAATGAAGCCTACTTAAATGTCATTGACATTGAAGTTCTACACAATATTTTTTTCTGTCATTTTAAGTATTAAAAATATTAGTCAAGCTATAAATACTATCAAATAAACCCATTTTAAAAGCTAAAAGGCAGTTCTAACTACAACCTCTGGATATTTTCTGCAAGTTGTGCCGAGCAAAGATTTATTTTCTTAAGTGTTTTTAAGACTGGTTTGAAAAACCTTGCTTTAAAATTTGATTTTGGATTTATTGTCATAGTTCAAACCTCCTGCAAGGGTAGAAAGTGTGCAGGGTTAGAACTAGACAGCATTGTGATGACAATACAAA
>JADKLZ010055376.1:0-13025 GCA_021533235.1 Biomphalaria straminea | reverse complement strand
ATGTGTGACCAATGAAGAAATGAAAGTAAACTGAAGCTGTTTGAGAACACTAAGGTTATTTCACGAAACAATTTAGCAACAAGTGTATTGTGGTATTTTCCTACGTTGTATATCCTAATCTGTTTATTTACTAGACAGGATGCTATAATTGCTATACATAACAATTTTATTCTATGAACTTTGCAATATGTATATATAAATTTATTTATATTATTTTACATTACATATATAATTTGTAAACACTCTGAATATTAGAGACTTGTTTACTAAAAAACATCTATAGAAATAGTTTAATCAATTTATTCATGTCGTATGATTGACATAAAATGTACCAAGGCACTTCAAACTCCATGACAACAACCATTTACCGTCTGTCAGTTTACGCAAGTAATCATCACCTTGACCAGACTGCAGTAAGACCTAGCTACAAGCTGTGCTACATAACCCTCAAAATGATATTTGACGTAATAAATTTTGTACTTGAAGCACCTGCAGCATTTGAATCTTGTTCCCCAACGTACTCTCTATAAACTCTGGACACACTTAAGTGTTTGTTGTTTTCTTCAGAACATTTGTGTTTGTAGCCCTAAGAGTACACAGCTCTAGATTGAGAAACACTGCAAACTAAACTACTAAGTTCAGTTACCTTCAAAGTGACAGAGAGTTAAGTGCTGGTCAAATAATTTGGAAAACTCAGCCTCTTCAATGCCAGCCCTTTGAAACTCAGCTACTACTGCTTGCAGAAACATCTGTTCTTGTAGAGAAAGGTTCCTGCAAATAAAAATGTTTCATTATAGACGAGTATCTTCATAAACTTCATTATAGACGAGTATCTTCATAAACTTTATTAAATATTCAAATTTAAAGAAAATAAGTAACCTAAACCAAATGTATACATACATACATACAAAATATGTAAAAACAAACTGGAAAATAGCAGTTGAGAAATTAATATATATTATGTTGCTCAAAACCATAAAATTGCTAGATATCAGTCTGTAGAAAGAAGGTCAAGAGTTCAACTGTAATTTCAATGAAAACACTCACTTCTTTCAGTTCATAACAAAATAAAACAATGCTATATGTAAATACATTTATAAAATAACCTGATTGCATGAATTTTTGGGGAGCAAAACATTTCCTCCACAGCTGAATTAATATCCACCATGCTAACCAAGGCAGTGTCTTCATTTCCTGCTCTGGATTCAGCTATTTCTGTTGACCTCCTGCATATGTCTAGAGCACGGCGAGCATCTCCCGAAACAGCTGCAACCTTTTTATAGAAGAAAATAGATAATGGCGTTAACAAAAAAAAAAAAAAACAAATCAATGGAGTTGATTTGAACAAAAAAAAAGCTATAACAACTAATTGGAATATTACTGGACTATTCATTTAATTTACCATTACCATATTAACATCATAAATTAATCAGATTTTGGCCTAGATCCTTTCTAGCTTTAAGTGCTACTCCTGTATTTTTGTGCATGTAACCAGCAGGGTTATGCAAGTTTTTACAAATGAATGGCAGCTGTGCAGGATATACAAATGTGCCGGCTTTACACATTTTATTTTACTCATCAACATAGACTAACAAAAACTAAGAACAAACTGGTGGTTCTTTATACCTACTTAAGAAATTAGCATTATGAACATATAAACCTCAAGAAAACATTTAGTACCATCTGTGTCAGAGAATCTTTAATATATCAGTAATCAAGTTTACAAGTCGCACTTTGCACATGCTGGATATAAGAGGGAGCTGGGTTGTGTAATTCTTATTTTGTAATTTGTTTGCGGTATTTGTGTGTGCAGGTTAAAAACATATGCAGGGTATTAGTATGGTAATTATAGAACACATTATTATTTCATCATCCCTGCACAAGAAGAAGCCTTTCTTTGTAAGTGCTTTCAATAATATAAGAATTATTATAGACAAATATAAGAAATAATAAATTTAAATTTAGAATAAAATGTTTCTTTATGCTAATAATGAAAAGCCATTTTATTACAATTGTTTCACTTGTAAGTTGGGAACAAATTTAAGTACGTGACAAGAGTATCAAGCATCATAAGTAGATTCAATTATACTGTTAAAGGTTAAGCAAAGAAATTCTGTCCATGAATGATGTCTTCAATATATTCAAAGTTTGAAAACTAAATGTTTATGAACATTTGTGAGGTTTAAAAACTGTTGAGCCTTATTAAAAACAATCCTTTTTTATGTATGTCAGAAATAAATGCTTGTCTTTAAAAAAAAAAAAAATATATATATATATTCCATAAGCCTTAGCTATTAAACTATGGACATTATTGTACCTCCAAAAAATATAACCTGTAAGCCTTAGCTGTTTAACTACCGTATGAACATTTTTGTATCTCTCCTACAAAACATTACTTCACTAACATGAGTATATATGTATGTATAAAATGAAGACATTAAATAAATTAGTTATTTAGGTCACACATATTTATTATCAATTTCTGTAAAGCAAATTTTTTAAATCTGAAACTTGAAAACAAAATATTTTTTTTCACCCCAAAGAAGCTAATAAAATGTATACATTTAAAATGATTAATAACCACGACTTTCTAAAGATAAGATTTATAGTATAAGTACATTACCTTTCTAGCAGCAAGCTGGACAGCATCGCTATCAAATATTTTGAGACCTTTCATACGAGACAAGACAATTTCCTCAAGCTGTTTAAAGGTGTATGGCTGGAATGTCATCCTTGTTAAACCCTAGAGAAAGTTTTTATAACAATTTAATAATAAGTACAAAATCTAAGGCTTTGATGGATGTTGAAATAAAAACTTTTTGATTAAATGTGTTGAAACAAAAATTCTTACCAAACGACTTGCTACTCTCTTCATCATCATCCTTTCGGGTAAGTCCATGGTGTTGGCCACAGCAAGAACTATTAGCTTGGCCTTCTCCTTGGTCGGCCAATCAAAGATATTGTACATGACATCTTGTTTGCGTGTCCACAGTAAGTCCAGCTGTTTAGAAAAGCATACAAGATTATTCATTACTTCCTCAAAACAAGCGTTAATCCTAAACATTATGAAGTAAAAAATTTTTTATTTGCTGACAATATTTATTATTATTGCTTTTATATAGCGCTACTTTCATGCTTATAGCATGCTCAGAGCGCTTTGGTCCAATCTCATTTGTGGACCAGTGGGGGGAGGGGGTATCTAGGAGTTTGTTTTCCGTGCTGCCTTTAGGCGCTCGGTAAACACAACTCTGCCCGAGTCGGGTGTCGAACCTCGAGCCCCCTTCTAGGTAGCCGAGCCAAGCCAAGTTCAAGCGCCTCTTAGCCTCTCGACCACGCTTCCCACGAAGCGTAATTAAGTTAGTTAGCCTAGAATTGTATGTCTTTACCTCATCTAGTAAAACAACAACTGACTCGGAACGAGGTCCTGGCGAGGTAAACATTTTATTCAGAAGACTAGCAGCGTGGTCAGCTGTGGCTTTATTACCTGTCAGAGCCTAAACAAAGAACACACAAAATATTCATATTAAAACAAAAAACATAAAATAAAACAAAAAGTCCAGATGTTTGATTGAAATATTTGACTTTTACCTTCAGTATTTCAACATAAGCTTGCCTTGGTTCTGTCAGCCTCATGGCATTGATTTCAATAAATTTGAAATTGGTTAAGTTTCCTTCATCTCTCTCTGCCTCTAAAATTTTCATGACTTCTTTGACTGTGGCTGTCTTCCCAGTGCCAGGTACTCCAGAGATGTACATACACCTAGTGGCACAATTACAACATTTTATTAGTACAGAAAAAAAAAAAAATTTAAATAACCGGGAGGCACGGTGGCTGAGTAGTAAAGCACTTGCCTTCCAAATGAAGGGGTTGTGGGTTCAAATCTCAGTGAAGACCGGGTTTTTAATTTTGAGACCCCAGGTCCACCCGACTCTAATGCCTTTAATGGGTACCTGAAATAAGTTGGGGACAAATAGAGGCATTTGGTGGTTGTGAGGGCCACATGACGTCCTCATTAACAGTGGGCCACAGAAATAAATGATCTTTACATTATCTGCCCAATTGTTCAAATGATTTGAAACCCTTTGAAACTTACAAGCTAAGTGGTTCCAAAATGAGAATCTGTTTATCATTACCAGATTCAGGAGATACTAGAGATTCAGGAGTTTAGAGTGTCCCTAAATCAATCTAGCTCTCAGATCAGTTGGTGAAAGTAAAGTGATTTACTGCAATGCTGGCCAGAGGATGCCATCATTAATGGTTAACTAAAGAAGCTTTTAATTAACATCATAACTTATCTTTACCAATATTTGGTTGTTAACCAGTTATGGTAAACCACATCTTACTTAAAGATTGAAAGCATACGACATATTTATGAATATAAATGTAAATATGTACCCCTTTTTTCTTGCATGAACGACATACGACAGTACATGCTTTGCAAATACTTTAGATATAGTCCATACAAAGATCTTACTCTGGAACAAATGTAACCTAACACAACTACACCAAGCTGCATTAAACTTTCAACAAACATTCTTATCCGAAAAAGACATTAACCAACCAGTTGATGACCTCTGGAATTTCATAAAAAACAATCTTAAAAACATTATAGGAAATCATATACCAACTAAATACACATCAAACAAAATAAATAAATGCTGGTTTAACAATAGATTAAAGAAGCTTTGTAAACAGAAGGAAAACCTATATAAAAAATTTAAAGAAACTAAGGCAGAAAGAGTTCATAAAAAGTATCTAAAAATTAAACACCTGACCCAAAAAGTAAGCAGACAGCTGCAGAGTGAATACATAAACAATGTAATATCGAAAGATAACAACAAAAACCTATGGTCATACATTAAGTCTAAGAAAATGGAAACAACTAGCATAGCACCATTAAGAGAAGAAGACAACTTGACGCATAATGATAATGAAACTAAAGCTAACAACTTAAACAAATACTTTGCATCAGCTTTCTCAGCCCCAGGAGACAAAGACATATTACTTAATCTGAACCAAGTAGACAACATAGGAGATATAGAATTACAAGAAAAGGGAATCCAAAAATTATTAGCCAACCTCAAACCTAATAAAGCCTCTGGGCCTGATGGCATTTTAGCTAGACTTCTCAAAGAACTAAGCAGTGAGCTAGCACCAGTGTTCAAAATACTTTTTCAGGCATCTCTAAACCAGGGCAGAGTACCAAGGGACTGGAAAGAAGCTAATGTCACCCATCTATTTAAGAAAGAAGAAAAATCTGACCCAGGAAATTACAGACCAGTATCACTAACCAGCATCACTTGTAAAATCCTAGAGCACATAATATGTAGCAACATCATAAACCACTTAAACATAATGTCCTTAGTCCATACCAACATGGCTTTAGGAAATATAGATCATGTGAAACACAACTAGTTGGGCTTATTGATGATTTTTCAAAAGGCTTAGACAACAGTGAGCAAATAGACCCTATCTTACTAGATTTTTCTAAAGCTTTTGACAAAGTTCACCACCATAGTTTGCTAAAAAAATTAAAATATTTTGGCATCAGTGGATTAAAGATTTTCTGATAGGGAGAGAACAAACTGTAATAATAAATGGCTCTAAATCAACACCA
The DNA here is from genome assembly GCA_021533235.1 of Biomphalaria straminea. Lineage (NCBI taxonomy): Eukaryota > Metazoa > Mollusca > Gastropoda > Planorbidae > Biomphalaria > Biomphalaria straminea. Next base: position 7,407 of record JADKLZ010055376.1, on the reverse strand, counting down.
ATAACAGTAAACTCAGGCGTACCTCAAGGAACAGTCTTAGGACCACTACTATTTTTAATTTACATAAACAATTTACCAAATTGCATTAGTTCAGGAACAAAAGTCAGATTATTCGCAGACGATTGCATAATATACAGAACAATAAAACAACACAAGATACAGAAATTTTACAAAGAGAATTAGATGAATTACAGAAATGGGAATCAAATTGGAGCATGTCTTTCCACCCAGAAAAATGTCAGTTTTTAAGAGTAACAAAAAAACTAAAACAAATCAATTCCACTTATTTTATTCATGGTAAACCAGTAACACAGACTAAAAACGCAAAATACCTAGGTGTTATAATAAATGAAAAACTGTCATGGAATCCCCATATTGATGAAACAATAAAAAAATCAAACAAAGCATTAGGGTTTATTAAAAGAAATTTCTATAAATCAAATAAGAACATAAAACTAAATGTTATTTAACCTTGGTTAGGCCTATAATAGAATATGCATCCTCTGTTTGGGACCCCTCAACTCAAGAAAACATTAAGAAACTAGAACAGACACAAAATAGAGCAGTGAGATTCATAACAAATCAATATTCACATTTGACTAGAGTAACACCTTTGGTAAAATCACTAAATTTAGAAAGCCTTCAGGACAGAAGACTCAAAAGTAAAGTAGCAATTATACATAAAACACTTAACCATAATCTACAAATTCAAAAACAAAATTTAATAAAATACTCAGAAAGACACAAAGATAAAGGCACATTCCTCATCCCATATGCTAGGACAAATTTGTACAAATGCTCCTTCTACCCTAGCGCTATTAGAGCATGGAATGGATTGCCTGAGCTAGCCAGGAAAACCAGTGACTTGGCAGAATTTAAGTCATGCATGACGCGTAGGACATAATCATCTTCTTTTTTGAAGTAACGTCTTTATTGTATAAGATAAGAAGATAATGGACTCACCCACCAGTACCATCCATAAGTTTGCTTTCAACAAATGTAAAGATATCAGAAAACTCTTTTTCTCTGCAAGGGAGAGAATCAGGAACAGCAGACACATGCAATCTGTTTTTAGAAGATCAAATTTATATATCAATAAATATGCATTTCTACATAGATAATTATCAATCATGGATTTTCTCAAACTATTTTATAATTTTTACTTAGAAAAGATAAACACATTGAAGTCTGTCGAGTGCAAGAGAGAAGACTAAGTTTGCAAATACATACCTGCTTCTGGCTTCCTCTAAATCTGTTTTTAACACTTTCTTAGAAGAGGTAATTATTGGTAGGTTGGGTTTGGCAATGGAAAGCACTCGGGACAACTGTAAAAAGCAATCAGTGGGTAAGGCATTAGATTAATACATACCAGACATTGCTATCACTACAGCATGTTAATGTTCTGATATTAAACACAAGCCAAAAATTTCTTATTATGATCTAATTAAAAAAAAACAATAAGATGAGTAGCTAACATAGACTGTTAAGGACAGTGACAGCGTTCAGTAACTACCCATGAAGTCTCTAATTGACCCCAACATCAGCAACCCATGGAAAAAAAAAAAACTGTCATTAAAAAAAAACTAAAGTATCAAAGAAAAACTCCATTCTAGGATAAGTTTACTTACTCTGGCTGATTTGACAACAGAAGTGGTAGATTTTTCTTTTTTATGCCTTCCTTTCTTTTTTGGTTTGCTCTTGTCTTCTTGGGCACTAAGTTCATCCCCGCTACTGTTAAAAGAAGAATCTTCTTCGCTTGCAATGTCCTTATTGACATCATAATCCTTGTCTACATCACTATTGTCATCAAAGTCCAAGTCACTGTAAAAAAATAATGACAAATCTTGTAATTAAAGTACAAGTGTAAAAAAATATATTTCAAGCATTGATGTAAAAATTATCAATATTAGCTGCTTGCTCTATCAAAAGGCCCAAAAAAGGCACTGGCTCAAAACACCCCCAATAGAAGAAAAACTATATGGAGAATTGCCTGATCTGGTAACCTCTGCCCAATTCAACTCAGATATTGACTAGTTATCTGTACCCTCCAAGATAAATTCAAAAAATGGTTAGAATGAATGATGTGATTTCTAGAGTTACCAGATTAGACTAGAAAGAGTTTTGCACATTTCTTTCTGGTTTTAAGTTTCACATTCCCACAAGAAACTGAAGTGATTTATGAGAGTCACATTTTTCTGTTTTATTACTATACATGTTATAGACTTGCTCTAAGTTACATTTGTTTTAGAATCTGTGGAAAGTGTTTCTTGTTTGGTGCTCAAATATGGCCCAATAGCTCCTAGTTATCTGAAAAAGTGGATGGCAATTTTGTGTTCTACTTGTATTTTGGCAATTTCCCTTGTGAAAATGTGACCAAAGTTATTCAGCTGCTTACATCCACAGAAAACAATGATGAATTTCTTTTAAATATCTCCACTATGTTTACTAGTTTTTCATTTCTACCAGGCTGTCATAGGTTTTACTACAAGCCAAGTTTAGGATTATAAATAAACTCAACAAACTAAAGATTAGTTAAGTAGAGAATTAGATGTAGTTTTTTGATAACTTTCAAGTATCCCTCTAATACAAACTAGTAAATATGACTTTGTGAGAAAAGCAAAAATATACAAATTAAGTTTCCTTAATAATATATTTTTTTTCAATTTTAATTAAGTCTTTTGACTAATGTTGGCATAAAACCAAAAGAAACACTAATACCTACCTTTTTTTAAAAGACAGGCGAGCAGAACCTTTGTGGATACTTCTGTAAATTGTTTTTTTGTCGCTTCCTACTCGACCGGATGATTTTCTGACTGGCTCAGGCTGTACCTCATCATCTGATTGGCTACATTCAGCATAGGACACTTTCCTTAATGACGCAGCCCTTCTTGGTGTAGCACGCTTTAAGGTTGCTGATGGGGAATCATTCAAACTTATGGCACTCAACTGACGAGTTGGTGTATTCAAGACACCATATTTTTGTGGTGTTTGGTTTCTGTCAATTCTCACTCGACCTGGTGATTTTGCGATAGGATCAGGATGTATCTCATCATCTGATTGGCTGAGTTCAGCGTATGACACTTTCTTTAATAATGCCGCTCTTCTTGGTGTTGCACGCTTTGAAGCAGAAGATGGGGAATCATTCAAGTTTAAACCACGCAACTGGCGAGTTGGTGTATTCAAAGGGGCACACTTTTGTGGTGTTAGATTCTTGTCTGGAGTATTAAACTGAGATCTTTCTCGGCTGCTAATCAGGCTTGTAAAACTTTGGGTCTTCTCTTTTTTAGGAGTTGTATCTGCTGGTGGAGAAAATCTCTTTGGGGTTTTCACTACCCTTGAGCTGGACCTGATTGGTGTAAAGTTTACTGAAAGTCTTTTCTTCAAATCTTTGAAGACATCCTCTTGTTCAGAATCAGACTCCTCAAAGGATTTTGATGGTGAGCTTGCTTTGGATAAATCCAAACTTGCATTTGAAGAGTTATCTATTGATCCAAATAAATTGACTGATAAACGACGTCTACCCGCTTCCAACGTGTCTGGAGTTTTGTCAGAGCCTTTTCTCTTAGCAAGTGGAGTCTTAGTAAGAATTTCACATTCAGGGGCTTCAAAGATTGACTTCCTTCTACGTGGAGAATTGACTAATTTTGAAACTGCTCTGGGAACATCTAAATTTTCTGACAAACTAATAGATGGCCTTTTTGTAATTTTATCATCTTTCTTGTCGATGTTATCTTTGTCTTTAAAAGGATTACCACCAAAAGAGAAATCAGCCTTATCAAGTTTATCTAGTTTGACCACGGGGAGCATAATGATATTCTTATTCACAGACTTTCTTTGCTCTACATTGTTTTTTCTATTGGATTTCTTCACTTGGGTTTTGTTGGGCTTGGCAGAAGACTTCACATCTGATTCTTCATCACTGATATCCATCTTTTGCCTTTTGGTGGAGATCATGTTCTTAGTATCAAAGTCATCCTCACTATCCCTAAACCTTTTAGTCAGTGTTTCACCATTAAGCGCCTCATGGTCTGACTCACTGTCAGAACTGCTGGACAAAGAGTCATTTACATTTTCATCATCAGAATCTTTGTTAATCAAGTCCACTACAGCTTTTTGGTTCAATCTCTCAAGCCTTTGAAGTGGTGACAGAGCTAGATTAGATGAAAACAAGTACGGTTAGAAAGTCTTATTTTACAGAGTTAAAAAGTGCCATTTAATCTCCTAATATTGTTTTAAAAAATGTTTTAAATTGTTGAGAAAAGACTGATCAATATTTCAATCAATTTTCATTCTGCTTCATTGATTGCAGTGTATCAACTAAATCTAAATTTCTTTTTAGTTTGTATTGCTTAACAATGTCGCACATTTGCTACCTTCATAGTTAACAACAAACTGTAGGCTTTTAAAGTTTACAGGGACTTTAATTATCTCTTCTCAATATAAACATGATAGTAGTTTTCCATAAACAAGATAGTAGTTTATCATAAAAAAGATAGTAGTTTACCATTATTATTTGTCTTGTCTTTGTTCAATGATGGTGAAGTTAGACATGTCATAGTGTCAGTTTTTTTGAAAAGTGTTTCCATTGTTGGCCAATTTTTCTGAAACAAATTTAAAAAAAAAAATTAAAAAAAAAAATGATTTTAAAAATTTCAATTTGAAATAGCTTTTAAGGAGAATATCAATGAAATGGTAACATTTAAAAAATTGTTGAATGAATTTTTAAGAAAAGATGTCTGTCTAAACTTAAACACAGATGTCTGTCTAAACTTAACAGAGTCTGTTTAAAACCTTAAACTATTATGAAAACTAAACTTACATGTTCTTTTCCATTCCTGGCATTTGAGTTAGTGAGTTTTTTCATTATTTGTTCGGATGAAGAAACTTTATCTACAAGTCGATTCCCATTTGGGGTCAAGCAAGCTCTGTTTGCCGAGTCTCTTCTTTGACCATTGTTTTGAGGTGTACCGGGGCAGCTATTTATAAATAAGTCCTGATTTTCATCTCCACTTAACTGAGTAAAATTCTTTCCTTTAAAAACTCTTCTGGCAAAAAAGATTTTGTGTGTGCTGTTGTTGTTTTCTTCTTTCTGAACAAGACGAGTTGGGGAACCATCATCTGTGATATGAAGGACCTGAAAATACACCATAATAAAAACTTAACACTTCAACACCGCAATGACACTGTCAGTATCCAGTCCCTCGAGCTGCCAAAATGATGCAAATAAACATTTCCCTGTTTAATCTTTTTTTTTTAATGCATTTTTTTTAAATCGCTTGAATGGTTTATGGGAACACTAGTGCAGCTTTTTAAAACGTTTTTTCCTTCTGAAACATCGTGGCTGTGATTTATTCGAAATATTTTTTAGCATAAGGAACTAGTGACTTTTTTGTTTGTTTGCATCATGTCTGTCAACTCTTTTAGTCCTTCGTCTGGCTCTAGGCCTCCTCAACGCTTTACTGCTGAACAGGCTCTATTTTTTGTTTTTAGATATGAATAAAAGAGACATAATTTATAAGTGACATCAGTTTTCGGCCTTTACATTCCAGCAAGTCTGAAATCAATCCACATTTAGACAACCCTAGATCTAGTAAATGAAAGGGGGAGTACTTTTTTTTTTGGAATGCGTGTGCCTAAAAGGATCACTAAAGTCTAAATATTGATCAAGTTTGACAGCGTTACAATGTTTTTTCTGTAGGTACTTAGGTAGAGTTTAGTATTTAATTCAATAATAATAAATAAGGACTGTTGGGTAATTCAATTTTATAAAGAAATGACATTATATATCTATTTCTTCAGCTCTGACATTACCTAATTTCCTTTTTTTTTTAATGGCTTTCAAGAGTAAACAGATTACTAATAAATTAACAAATATAAAAGGATTTTCTTTGAAATAAACCACAAACGCTTTTGTTTTAACTGTGACAGTCACACTACAATACTGTAAACTTCGCAGTTTTAAAATTTATTTATTTTTTTACTTTAGATAGCTTAATTGTCCTTGAGTGCCTTTAACATGGACACTGTCACCCGAAAGACTGAAGCGTTATATAAATGATTGACACTGTGAAAAGTAGTGAAAAAAACTGCAGCAAACAAAAAAAAAAAAAAAAAAAAAAAAAAAAAAAAAAAAAAAAAAAAAAAAAAACATTGGTAGAATCTAAGGAAAATATTAAGAGAAAAAATCAAAGCAATTCATGAAAGGTCCAGCTGGAATAGCTTGACCAGTGTGCATTTGAAGATTTCAGGCGAACATCTAGATAGGTTTCACCAGTCACCCGAGGAGGCAAAAAACTGCATTGCAAAGCCTTCAGACCCATGGATGCATAAATTGGCCATATAATTTTAACAAGTATAATGAGCTACATCAAAGCTAAAAGATTGAATTGAAAGTGTTCTGTTCAAAAGGAAAGTTTACAATGTGTCCATTTGTAATACATCTGTATTTGTGGTTTTAAATTGCTTTCTTAATATTTGTAAAATTAGGGGGTGGTGAAAAGGAAATTAATCCTAAAATGGTTTGGCAAAGAATGTACATTAACAGAAAACATTTTAGTTCAAAGAATTGCAAGCTATAATGTAAAAATTAAAAAACAGTTGATACCTTGCACTTGCCCAATATGGTATCCAATTCAATGTCTCTTTCAAATCGATTGGTCATGTCCAATATGACTTCATTATCAGCCATCTCTTGACCTTTCAACATTTTTTGAAGATGTTTAGGGACTTCGGAAAACTGCCAATACCACCTTACTACGGCAAATCTCTGGACTTCACTTTTACTGTATACAAGTTCTATAAATATTCAAAATTATAACTTTGTTAGGTAGAAATGACACATTTTTTTTTTACTAAAAAAATATATGACAAGCTTTGACATGATAAAACATAAATAACCTTTTTCATATAAATCAATTATCTGGGCCACAAAGCAATTCTCCAGATCACAAGATCCTGAGATGTTTTCCTCACGAGAAATAAAGACACAATCTTCCAGAGAATAGATTTCGTTATCTTTTATAAACTTCCTGAAAAAAAAACAAAAAAAAAAAAACAACATATATAAAAACAAAGGGATAAATAATGAAGCCTACTTAAATGTCATTGACATTGAAGTTCTACACAATATTTTTTTCTGTCATTTTAAGTATTAAAAATATTAGTCAAGCTATAAATACTATCAAATAAACCCATTTTAAAAGCTAAAAGGCAGTTCTAACTACAACCTCTGGATATTTTCTGCAAGTTGTGCCGAGCAAAGATTTATTTTCTTAAGTGTTTTTAAGACTGGTTTGAAAAACCTTGCTTTAAAATTTGATTTTGGATTTATTGTCATAGTTCAAACCTCCTGCAAGGGTAGAAAGTGTGCAGGGTTAGAACTAGACAGCATTGTGATGACAATACAAA
>JADKLZ010055361.1:0-11351 GCA_021533235.1 Biomphalaria straminea | reverse complement strand
CATTGTGGTTAATTGTTGAAAATCTTCACTTACTAGTACACAACTATGACATACAGTAGCTTTGTATTTGGGATACTTAATTTCGAATAGCGCCTCAATAGGCCAGGGGTCGGCACTTTTTAATAAAAAAAAAGATTTATTCCTATATAAGTAGTGTTTTTCACCCCAAAAAAATAATTTAGGAAACAACAAAACAGTTAAACATTTACTCACAGCACTAACTTATACTTGAATAACAAACAATTGTACAAACTAATTGGATAAGAGCGATGGCTTTGCATGGTTTTAGAAAGTTAAGAAACATATAGCTCATAGCTTGTTTTTAGTTTCGAACACAACTCTAAATTTTGATTTGTTAGTTGGCTTCTTACTTTACTTTTAATTATATTTATGCAGGAGAACGCTTTCTCGCAAGAATATGTCGATCTAAAGATAGCCAGCTCTCCTACTACAAACTTCTTCACTAGTGTAGAATAATTTGTAGTACACAAATAATAAACTAGTGTTTAAGAGGGAAGACATATTAGGAACCGTTTATTACGTAAAACACTAGCGTTGTTGCACTGACGCGCTAGTGTGCAAATGTACATATAATACTATTATGTTATATCCTCTTATTTAATTTATAAAATCTATTTATTAGAATAACTAACAAACAAAACTAGTCAACTAAAAAGTCAATTCACAAATCAAGTCTCTTGGGTTTGTTAACTACTCTGCCTGAGCGTGTCACATAAGGTTCATGAGGTCTAGAGGTGTTTTCAAGAAGCAGTGTGTAGTGGCGGCTCTATATCTAGCGTAGTTTGTAATCTTGGACTCTCTAGATGTTGTGGCTCCAGTTGTTCTGACATGTCATCTGGAAAGTCATAATTATTGTCAAATCTATTAGCTTTCTCAGAAGACTTTCGGATATGTTTTCTGTTTCTTCTGTAGAACTGATTTCCACTTTTGACATTGTATGATCTAGGCGTAGAATGCTTCGAAACTATTGTTCCTGGTTTCCACTTTGAATTAAGTTGCATTCTGACTGCCGTTCCGTCTTGTAGTGGATTATGACTCTTAACACCTTTCCTCTTGCCATAATAATGTTTCTGAGATTGTTTCTCGGAGTCAAAGTGTTTCTTCACCACCTTAAGATCTGGTGTCTTAGGTGTGAGTATTTCCTCTCTCGAAGGTAACAGATTTCTTGGTCGGCGCCCCATGAGTAATTGTGATTGCGACAAATTAATAATGGTCAGTGAAGTAGTTCTGTAATCTAATAGCGACAGAAATTTGTCTTCGATTTTCTTCCACAGTTTCTTCACTGTCTGAATAGCTCTTTCAGCTTCGCCATTTGAGCTCTGAAAATGAGGACTTGACATTTAACTCATTTTCTACTCCACAAAATTTTTAAATCGATCAATTGCCTTTCTATTGATCCAGTATCAATTCCGAAATCATCAATGTGGATTTTGTTACTATTTGTGTTGAGAGGATTTACTTGGAATGCTAGAATGGTTGGCTTTGCACTGCTAAAATCTATCAAGAAATTCATCTTATATATTTTTTTACAACTGTGCTGAAGTAATTCATGTCAAAAGTTGCACTTATTATAACGCGATTATGTTGTAGACATTAAAAATGAATATCTTGCCGCTCTTATTATCTTCTGCAAAAATATTTTTCTTTAAAACAAAACGAATTCTTCTATCAAAATATAGAATGGGTTTTAATTTCTTTGCAGTTGTAGAATCAGCTCATTTAATTTCGTTTTTATATATCTATCATAAAGTAACGTTTTTGCAACCATTTGTTGTTCTCTAATTCAGGGCGATGAAGTGTATATATTTCATTCAAGCACAAAGCAAAAGGTTGAAACCTTTGGAAAGTCATTGCACTTTATTGGGAAGAAAGAGTCTCTATTTCCTATAATAATTATTTAAACTGACTATGTTAGAATGCTTTGACAAGATGCTGTAAACAATATTGATTACCAGAATTCTTTCCTAGATATGATTTAATCTGTGCACGTGATATGTTTTTCTTGATTTGGTTTATTACTAAGTGAAATGTAACAATTTCATGGTTTATTTTGCTCAGAAGAATGGTTGTTGCCCCTTTATTTGTTCCTGTCATGCTTGTGGCCCCATCAGTTGTTATTGAAACGATTTTATTTAAAACAAGATTAATGTTTTCAAGTTTTTTTCGGAAAGACTGACCATATGGGCAACTTGTGCCGTATCTTTATATCGCAAGACTCATCTATAGAAAGTGATAAGACGGAAGAAAGTTGAATATCTTTCACCTACAAATATGTTACATTTGAAGACATGTTAGCTATTCTATCTTGTACTGTTTTAGAAGATAGTGACAAATCTCTGTTGTTGTTGTTTTTTTTTGTCTCGAGATTTCTAGTTTGTTTTGAAATCACGAAACAATTCAGGTGCACGAAGGGAGCAGTCTTTGACGTTTATAAATGGTTTGCCTTTTTATGCAATTTCTAGTCGTACCGCCATATAAGAAACACTTGTACATGGCTTCTAACTGTAAGAAGAAAATTCGCTTCTAACTCATTTACTTGAAACAACAAACTATACGTCCATTCTCAGCCAAAGCGAAGTGCTGAATATTCCAATTCGTCTTGCGTCGAAAGTGAATTAAAACCTACTTAGAAACATCCGAATCTACCAAGAGTTTCAGATGGGATGAAACAGTGACAAATGAGCCGCAACTTCACATCCAAAGAGCCACATGTGGCTCGCGATTCGCGGGTTGCCGACCCCTGCAATAGGCGGATCCTTGATCCAACTCCGTCGGTGGCCACCTCTTTAAATCTTGTAATTTTTTTTTATTATAAAAAGTACACGAGGTACCGAACGATAGAATAAGTTTGATCATTGAGATGCTTAGGTCTACTACAATTTGATATTCTGTCAGGGGCAGATATGGCGAGAATGAATGTTTTGTTATTTTGATATGATTTTTATATCCCCTTGTAAATGTGAATAGTCTTTTGATTTCATTATGTGCTTGTTGAGCCAAACAGTTACAACTGAGCCCTGAAAATTCAATTCAGCTTGGCGCTGACTTTCCTGTTTACTCTGTTTCGAGCCTATGAATTGAATAGAACTCTTTTTTATTTATTATAAAAACCCTCAGCCAAAGCTCGTGCTCCATTGGTTGTTAAAATATTTTTCCAAGCCAACACTTTCAACACAGTTCTTTAAATCTTTAAATATACACTGGCCTGAGTTTGTACATACTGATGGTGTTGACATATTGTCAATTGGAATAATCTTTGTATTTAAAATTATTTATTTTTAATATATTTGTAGTTTAATATGTACAATCATTGGGCACACTTTATTTCTGTAAGTGTCCGCGGGCAGGATAAAACACTTTGGTGGACCGCATGTGGCTACTCAGAATGTGTCATTAAGAGGTCGCGAATCAAAAGCATGAAGACCCCTGATATAAAAATAAAAAAAAAAAAAACACAAATATTTAAAGGTAAGTAATGTACAGAAACGTACAAACATAAACAAATTACATTCACCAACTATTTTTTGGATTAAAAAATAGTCGCATATAGTAATGTCTTTGTTTTTTATAATTTGCGTCTTGCAAAACGCGATAGCTTAGTACAAGTTGGTATTTATTTTTCTTTAAAAAAATGTACTTTTGTATTTAACTTTATAATAATTACATTATTTAGATAAATAAATATTGCAAATTCCAAATTCTTCTCAGTCGCAAAAATCATACTGTTACTGTTATGTTAAAATTTTGTAATCCTACTTTGTAGGTAAAATTCTCAAACATTTGATTTAAGATAAGGCATTGAAACCTATTGCTTTAACTGTAATTAATTCCTTCACACTCGTCACGGTCCACATCACGAAATAATATTTTGAATGAACGAAATTAACTTGAAAATCTTATTATTACTTATTAAAATCTTCTGATGCTTATTAGTGTGTCTGCTGTTCAATAATGAAATATATGTGTCCTCTCTTCACTTGCTGCGTTACACTACATGTTATCGCGTATGTCTACTCTAACTAGTGCAACACAACAAATATTAAAACTCACATCTTAAGTCATTGGTCAACAGACGATGTACATTTATTTATATCTAATGAAATACAGCAAACAACACTTCTTAAGTTAGGGTTAGGGTTCTCTCTGAGGACTACAGGTTAACTATCTGTCCATGTGGTCAGCTCTAATAACAAGGCTTGGCTGTGACCTGATCGAGATTTTTATCGAGACCCTATATTTACGTGACTGTGCGTGCTGGTATGAACTTTGCTGAATGCAAAAGAAATGAAGCTGCATCGGCCAAGAGAATGAAAAAGAAAGCTTCCCTGCTGTCAGCCAGCCCTAAAACTGAGGAATATAAATGCACGAACTGTGGCAAACTATGCCGATCCAGAATTGGCTTGATCAGCCACTCCAGATTCTGCCCTGTCTCAAGACGTAACCAAAGCCAGTGACTCACCTCGGCGCATCCATTGTCTTCCGAGACAGAAGGAGCCATATATATTTACGTAAAATACAAAAATGAAATTTCAAAGTCACTTTAACTACATCATGTCTAAATAAAATGTTCTAAGTCAGGGGTGGGCAAATTTCGTCCCGCGCTACATGCGGCCCGCCGAAGTGTTTTATGCGGTCCTTAATAACTTATAAATATCTATAGAAATTATTGAAACTTTTGTTTCTTATCGTTTGTAATGGAGAGGCTAAATAAACATTGTCTCAGAACGTCTTTCCAAAGAGTTTTTTTATTTTAAACGAAGATTAAATTTAATAGCAATACTATATAAATTCAGTAAAAGACATAAGTCCTGGCCGGTATTTATTCAATGCTATGGAGAACTGTGTTGAAAGAGTTGGGTTGATTTGTTCAAGATGGCAAGGGTAACAACTGATGGAGCTTTGACTGAGAAAAACTAGTTTTTAAATAGAATAAAAAAATATTCCAACCATAAACTTGTAACTGGAAAGTTTATACGTAGCTACGTTAAAATTTACAGCATTGTTATTCAATTCCAAATACTATATTTTTGTGATAAAGGTCCGTACCTAGACATACTCAAAATATGTACTGGGTAAGGTCCATGTTAGTTAAAGGCTCGCACAGGAACTACAGTCTGATATTACAGAAAAGGAATAGCGAAACTTGTACTCAATTTTATTGTTCGAAGTAAACTAGGCCTTTAATAAATTGCACATTTTTTTTCTTTATTTTTTATATTCTTATTTTATTCGGGGGCACCAAATTTACTTCGCCTATGGCCTCCAATTATCCAAGGCCGGTCCCGACAGGCAGTTCCGAAATGTATGTGAAGATTCGGAATTAAAACATTCTGATCTTCGGTAATATAGTTGTGTTAGGTGTGATATTGTGTTTCATAGTTTAAAGAAGAAAACAAGAAACAGCCAATGTTTATTTCTCCTATTCACTGGTATATCATTAGATCAATATGGAATCTAAAGGAAGAAATTGTTAGGTTCCTTGATGGACATTGACTGTGACCTTTTCCTACTATCTCTAATGAAGAGTTTTTTGCTTGCACATGAAATTTATATGCATCTTAGATCTTTTCAAACAAATATATATATATATATGCGGCCCGCCTAGTCCCAAAATTTCATTAATGCGACCCTGGGTTGAAAAAGGTTGCCCACCCCTGTTCTATGTGACCTTGGCTTCATTATGTCTAAAGTTTTAAGTGACCTTGATTACATCATGTTTAAATGAAATGTTCTAAGTGACCTTGGTTACATCATGTCTAAATGAAATGTTCTAAGTGACCTTGGTTACATCATGTCTAATTGAAATGTTCTAAGTGACCTTGACTACATCATATCTAAATCAAATGTTCAAAGTGACCTTGACTTCATCATGTCTAAATGAAATTGTCTAAGTGACCTTGAATTTATCATGTCTAAATAAAGAGTTAGAAAGTCTCTGTTGTCTGCCTAAACACGTGCATAAAGACAACTAGTAGTTTGGTGTTGAGTTCATTCAGATGTGCTGATCACATAGTCATAAATGATCTTTCTGACAACTTGCTTTGATTTCTATGTTTTAAAATTGTACAAATTGAAGTAAAAAAAACTGATTAAGTATCTGTCTCGGGTTGAAGTCTTGATATTCGAACTCTATTGTCAGAAAATCTCTGATATGTTTAAAGCTTGTGATTTCATTAGTGAAATGAGAATCTATTCAGAGCATCACTTTAAGATCAAAATTAAAAGATAGGCAATTATTTAGAGTAACGAAAAATTAATGCTAAAGTACTTAATGTATTTATGGTAAGGCAGTTACGTAGACTTAATAACTCAAACTATCTACGTGTATTAAAAATAGCCATAGAGTGAAGAAATATTCTAATAAAGACTATTAGGCGAACAAAAGTTTTATTAAATTTCTCATTGAATGAAGCATAAAAAAATGAAAATCTTTTTTCACTTTGGTACAACTATACTCGTTACAACACATTAGAAACAAAAATAAACAAACATCTTTTGAGGAAAAAAACAACAAAAAATTCAATCACGACCCATGGCAAATGGTCATTCGACTCCCACAGGGGTCAAGAACGATAGGCCTAGAACCCCTAGGTTAGAGGCTACCTAGAGACGGAAAAGCAGTTGGTGATAGGATTTCATTAAGGTAAAACGTATTTATTGATAGATACTTGACCGTGGTCTATTGTTGATTAATCCTTCACATGAATTGTTTAACTGTGTTTGGACTTTTCTCTATACTTGTTAAAACTGGAGGATTTTTTATTCTTGGTGGATAATTACTTTTAAATTCACAAGCACATGAAACACAGACATCTCAAGAGTAATCTGTGGAAATCCGACAGGCATCAATTAGCTACAAGACAGATAGGCATCATCACAATTTCAACAAAAGTGTCCGTACAGTGTTTTTTTTTAATTATATTTGTTACATTGTAAAAATAATATCCAATAATGCACTTCTAGTTTTAATGTGAAGAATATATTGAAAACATTTTTGTTAAATAAATGTAGATAAGTATGTAACCATTTCTTTATTACATTTATTAAATGAATATACATTGTAGAGAATTTACTTCTGTATCATATCAAAATTAGAAAACTTATTTTTATTACTTTTTGAATGCCTACAATGTTAGGTCGGATAAATAGAAAATGTTAATTAACGTTAAATATATCAGTTCCTACTAACACCCTTGTCCTGGTCACTGTACACCTCCCCCAACCCCCACCCTTGTCCTGGTCACTGTGCACCTCCCCCACCCCCACCCTTGTCCTGGTCACTGTACACCTCCCACCACCCCCACCCTTGTCCTGGTCATTGTACACGTCCCTCCACCCCCAGCGCTCCCTTGTCGCTGTCTCTAGTCTGTCCTTGCATCATTTCCCAGTATACAACAGTAATAAAACACTTTCACTTTAATGTCAAGTATATATTGAAAACATTTTTTGTTAAGTTTCATGACAGTACATTTAATGTTTGACTGAGTCATTCTAAAACTGTGATATTGTTGAAAACTTTCTTTACTTTGTTTTTGTCTAAAGTTGACACTCGTCCAATCTTTATATCTTTTGTTAGCCTGTCAGTGTGTATTGTACGAGGTATTCAATTGTATAAGGTGCTTTGCTATATCCTTTATATCTTTTTATGCAGATTGATATACACTGCATTTAAAAAAAAAAACTCGAATTAGAAAAAATAATATTCTGTACCAGTTTCAAATGCTGGTAATTGAAATTATTTATACTCGTTTTGTTTTGTATTTATTCATTTCATATGTATTCAATTTAATTATATCCCATGCCAAGAAACATGTCACATTTCAGGTAGCAGGTAAAAAAAAAAGTCCGATGGAACCAGGTCTCTGAGACTTGTCCACAGTGAACACACATGCTTTGGGGGTCTGTAGAACGTATCATGGACATATAAAAATGTGATACAAAAATTTGTTTCTAATTAATATATGTTGATATTGAGAGATGATATTAGTATATAAGAGTAGAAGTAATGGATAATTTAATTTTGTATTATATATTTTTCAATTACATATTATATTTTTTAATTATGTATTACATTTTTTGGTCCAGGGAAAATTAAACTCAAATCTAGTGAGAAAACCCACTATCTAAAATGCTGCATTTCACGCGGAAAATTCACTTTATTACTTTGCTCTTTCTAACGATAGTGATAAATACAAAACATAGAACAAATTAACCCAAATTGTATTAGTTTAAATAATATCAACTTTAGGTTCTTTTTGCTTCTCCATTAGTCTAATAGGTCGTGACCAACGAAAGCTACTATGAGGCTGAGGAGCAAAGACTAGATAACAACGGTTCTAAAACTTTTTCTTTCTACTTAAATCTTGCTGAAGACTGGAAGTTTGAATTTCGGGATATACAGGGCGCCCTTTAATCCACCCAACTCTAATGGGTACACTGACATTAGTTGGGGAAAGTAAAGGTGATAGGTTGTTGTGCTGGCTACCTGAAACCCTGCTCGTTAACCGTTGGCGAAAGAAACAGATGACCATACATCGTCTGACGCACAGATCGTCATGTCTGAAGGGGAACTTTCCTTACCGCTCAACTTCTTCTTCCTCGTTCTCATTGTTATGTTGGAGGGTTCAGATTACTACAACAATACATTAGATGAACTACGCATTGTTTTCCATATCAGGGAGCTCTCTATAGAGTTTTTTTTCTATTGGGGCTTACCACTCATATAAGCTCATCTTTCTTAAATAAAACAAGTGTATTTATTACTAATTGATTAATTGATCCATGTATTGTCATTGACTATAAATATTTATGAAAAAAATATAACTTAACGTACAAAGCTACATCACTCAATAAGTATCATTTATATCAATTTGTTTATACCAACCAAAAAAAATATTTATTATCTTCTTAACTTTTTGATTGATTCATGTTTTGTTGGGTACATCAAATAATTTTGTGAAGATTCAGCTTGATCCTGGATAGGTTCTCGTATACAAAAAATTGTACCAGACAGACAGACGAACAGACAGAGTGAGATGATATAAGACATATTTGTAACATTTTATAGATGAATGAAATCTACGCTTTTGTTAACAATTTCCATTAGTTCAAAATGTGTATCAATCCAAGCAATGATTTACAATTTACTTCATTCATTTATTCTACAAAAAGAGTGTTTTCATAGGAACGAAGACCTATACATGCGAGACATGGACATCATCACCAATGGTCTAGACTAGAGGAGACAAAGTGTAGCACAGTAGCAATGGCTACCACGGGTTTTAATGAAACAGAGATTATGTATGAAATCCATTTCCAAACGTGTACTCGGCCACTTAGCGAGGTTGTGACCGAGTGTCGCTTGAGGTTTGCTGGACACTGGAGTATGCTAAGTCTTGTCTCAATAAAAGATCACTAGAGGATCTGCTTAGGCTAAACGAATAGCAAAACAAAACTAATATGGGAGTGTCTAAGTGAATGCGAGAGCTTTGCCATTGCACAGTGCGGAGTTGAAAGAAAGCTTCAACGTCCCTGTCCATAATCCATGCGTCGTTGCTTTAGGAACCGTTACACTAATGACGTTTCCTGCACAATTAGGTTAATAAAACATTGGAAAATGGCGGGTGTATCAGGTGTGTACGGCCATTGGCAATGTATTCTACCCCAAGCGCCCGTAGTGCCAAAAACATCTGAAATAGCAATGTTTTCCATAGACATTGACTTGGACCTCTTCCAGACAAAACGGTTGGTTCATGCAAGCTTTCACGTCTAGTGCTCGAAGAGCTTTGGGCTGAGCTCTTTTTTGACAATCAAACGGTAATCGTTCCTAAAAAGAAATGAAGAATCTATATATATATATATATATATATTCCTCTAAGTAAGAGGTCAAACACACAAAAGTTCTAACACACAACATGCCAGCGGCAAGTAAATAGGGAAGATCCCATGGCGTACGCACGCGGTGTGAATGGACCCAATCCGCACTATTTCATTCACAAAATAGCATAGACATAAATAAATATAGACTGGAAAAAGGAAGTAACTTCGTGTAACTCTTGAAACTAGAACGACAATACACAGATAGATACTACTCTCAGGTTTGACTTTTGCGCGGGAAATCTGTTATATCATGTTATAAAATGGTTCAATTTAATAATTTATACACCTAAAAATTAGCACGGGTCCAAAGAAAGTTCGGGACCCTCTGTGGTCGCATATGTTGTTGCATTTTTTATTCATGAATTCACTTATAACAAGTAAATGGGAAGATCCCATGGCTCGATTATAGAACTTCTCTTTGCAGATAGTCCATTTAATCAAATTAACATTCAAATTTGTTTTTCTAAAGCATTGTTACATGAATGCAGCTATATTCTTAAAATTGCGTAAATTAAGGTCAATTAGCCATTTTCATAGTATTTTTCATTCATGAATTCACGCATTCACTTTACTTATATCAAGCAATTGGGAAGATCCCATGGCGCAGCATGTTGTGAATGGGAAATAATATATCCAAATCCGCACTATTTTCATTCACAAAATAGCATAGCATTTTTTTTTACTTTAAAAAGATTTTAATAATGTCCGGAAATTTCCAGGACTTTTTCGACCGGCGGCATAGCATTTAATACCATTTCAGGAGATTTCCAGGGGGCTCCTGGTAAATCAAGAGGCCGCGGGAAATCTGTTATGCTTTATAAAATGGTTCAATTTCATAATTTATACACCTAAAAATTAGCACGGGTCCAAAGAAAGTTCGGGACCCACTGTGGTCGCATATGTTGCAGTGCCTAAGGCCGGCCCTGGAAAATAGCGGCGTATGCTATGCCGCCGGTCGACTAGTATTATTTAATTAAAACACCAAATATTTATTTAAATAAAATGCATTTTTTTAAAATTTATATCAAACTCTTTTTTACTGTTTTGTAAAGTGTAGAGTTTCACTCTGTAAAGTTTGTATGACATGTTTTTTCTTTGTTAAATATAAAACTATCATATTGTTACTTTTAAAAAGTAAATAAATAATGATAAAATTTAACCTCCAATTATCACCAAAGGCAATGCTGCTATCAGTTCCATAATTTTGACGACCTATTCTAAGGTCTAAATTTCAATTATTAATTATCGAAGTTAAACATCTAGACACACTATGGTCTTAGTGAGAAGATAATCCAATTATTGACATGTGTCCAACATGTAAGACTCATACATAGAAAGCTTCGTTATTACGTCATAACAGAAAGTCAAGGTCATCCAGGTACAGTAACATGCACATTATGTAGTTGAACATTTTGTGTTCAGACCTCGACACTCACTTCACGAGACATCCA
>JADKLZ010055360.1:0-11415 GCA_021533235.1 Biomphalaria straminea | reverse complement strand
CATTGTGGTTAATTGTTGAAAATCTTCACTTACTAGTACACAACTATAACATACAGTAGCTTTGTATTTGGGATACTTAATTTCGAATAGCGCCTCAATAGGCCAGGGGTCGGCACTTTTTAATAAAAAAAAAGATTTATTCCTATATAAGTAGTGTTTTTCACCCCAAAAAAATAATTTAGGAAACAACAAAACAGTTAAACATTTACTCACAGCACTAACTTATACTTGAATAACAAACAATTGTACAAACTAATTGGATAAGAGCGATGGCTTTGCATGGTTTTAGAAAGTTAAGAAACATATAGCTCATAGCTTGTTTTTAGTTTCGAACACAACTCTAAATTTTGATTTGTTAGTTGGCTTCTTACTTTACTTTTAATTATATTTATGCAGGAGAACGCTTTCTCGCAAGAATATGTCGATCTAAAGATAGCCAGCTCTCCTACTACAAACTTCTTCACTAGTGTAGAATAATTTGTAGTACACAAATAATAAACTAGTGTTTAAGAGGGAAGACATATTAGGAACCGTTTATTACGTAAAACACTAGCGTTGTTGCACTGACGCGCTAGTGTGCAAATGTACATATAATACTATTATGTTATATCCTCTTATTTAATTTATAAAATCTATTTATTACAAAAACTAACAAACAAAACTAGTCAACTAAAAAGTTAATTCACAAATCAAGTCTCTTGGGTTTGTTAACTACTCTGCCTGAGCGTGTCACGTAAGGTTCATGAGATCTAGAGGTGTTTTCAAGAAGCAGTGTGTAGTGGCGGCTCAATATCTAGCGTAGTTTGTAATCTTGGACTCTCTAGATGTTGTGGCTCCAGTTGTTCTGACATGTCATCTGGAAAGTCATAATTATTGTCAAATCTATTAGCTTTCTCAGAAGACTTTCGGATATGTTTTCTGTTTCTTCTGTAGAACTGATTTCCACTTTTGACATTGTATGATCTAGGCGTAGAATGCTTCGAAACTATTGTTCCTGGTTTCCACTTTGAATTAAGTTGCATTCTGACTGCCGTTCCGTCTTGTAGTGGATTATGACTCTTAACACCTTTCCTCTTGCCATAATAATGTTTCTGAGATTGTTTCTCGGAGTCAAAGTGTTTCTTCACCACCTTAAGATCTGGTGTCTTAGGTGTGAGTATTTCCTCTCTCGAAGGTAACAGATTTCTTGGTCGGCGCCCCATGAGTAATTGTGATTGCGACAAATTAATAATGGTCAGTGAAGTAGTTCTGTAATCTAATAGCGACAGAAATTTGTCTTCGATTTTCTTCCACAGTTTCTTCACTGTCTGAATAGCTCTTTCAGCTTCGCCATTTGAGCTCTGAAAATGAGGACTTGACATTTAACTCATTTTCTACTCCACAAAATTTTTAAATCGATCAATTGCCTTTCTATTGATCCAGTATCAATTCCGAAATCATCAATGTGGATTTTGTTACTATTTGTGTTGAGAGGATTTACTTGGAATGCTAGAATGGTTGGCTTTGCACTGCTAAAATCTATCAAGAAATTCATCTTATATATTTTTTTACAACTGTGCTGAAGTAATTCATGTCAAAAGTTGCACTTATTATAACGCGATTATGTTGTAGACATTAAAAATGAATATCTTGCCGCTCTTATTATCTTCTGCAAAAATATTTTTCTTTAAAACAAAACGAATTCTTCTATCAAAATATAGAATGGGTTTTAATTTCTTTGCAGTTGTAGAATCAGCTCATTTAATTTCGTTTTTATATATCTATCATAAAGTAATGTTTTTGCAACCATTTGTTGTTCTCTAATTCAGGGCGATGAAGTGTATATATTTCATTCAAGCACAAAGCAAAAGGTTGAAACCTTTGGAAAGTCATTGCACTTTATTGGGAAGAAAGAGTCTCTATTTCCTATAATAATTATTTAAACTGACTATGTTAGAATGCTTTGACAAGATGCTGTAAACAATATTGATTACCAGAATTCTTTCCTAGATATGATTTAATCTGTGCACGTGATATGTTTTTCTTGATTTGGTTTATTACTAAGTGAAATGTAACAATTTCATGGTTTATTTTGCTCAGAAGAATGGTTGTTGCCCCTTTATTTGTTCCTGTCATGCTTGTGGCCCCATCAGTTGTTATTGAAACGATTTTATTTAAAACAAGATTAATGTTTTCAAGTTTTTTTCGGAAAGACTGACCATATGGGCAACTTGTGCCGTATCTTTATATCGCAAGACTCATCTATAGAAAGTGATAAGACGGAAGAAAGTTGAATATCTTTCACCTACAAATATGTTACATTTGAAGACATGTTAGCTATTCTATCTTGTACTGTTTTAGAAGATAGTGACAAATCTCTGTTGTTGTTGTTTTTTTTTGTCTCGAGATTTCTAGTTTGTTTTGAAATCACGAAACAATTCAGGTGCACGAAGGGAGCAGTCTTTGACGTTTATAAATGGTTTGCCTTTTTATGCAATTTCTAGTCGTACCGCCATATAAGAAACACTTGTACATGGCTTCTAACTGTAAGAAGAAAATTCGCTTCTAACTCATTTACTTGAAACAACAAACTATACGTCCATTCTCAGCCAAAGCGAAGTGCTGAATATTCCAATTCGTCTTGCGTCGAAAGCGAATTAAAACCTACTTAGAAACATCCGAATCTACCAAGAGTTTCAGATGGGATGACAACAGTGACAAATGAGCCGCAACTTCACATCCAAAGAGCCACATGTGGCTCGCGATTCGCGGGTTGCCGACCCCTGCAATAGGCGGATCCTTGATCCAACTCCGTCGGTGGCCACCTCTTTAAATCTTGTAATTTTTTTTTATTATAAAAAGTACACGAGGTACCGAACGATAGAATAAGTTTGATCATTGAGATGCTTGGGTCTACTACAATTTGATATTCTGTCAGGGGCAGATATGGCGAGAATGAATGTTTTGTTATTTTGGTATGATTTTTATATCCCCTAGTAAATGTGAATAGTCTTTTGATTTCATTATGTGCTTGTTGAGCCAAACAGTTACAACTGAGCCCTGAAAATTCAATTCAGCTTGGCGCTGACTTTCCTGTTTACTCTGTTTCGAGCCTATGAATTGAATAGAACTCTTTTTTATTTATTATAAAAACCCTCAGCCAAAGCTCGTGCTCCATTGGTTGTTAAAATATTTTTCCAAGCCAACACTTTCAACACAGTTCTTTAAATCTTTAAATATACACTGGCCTGAGTTTGTACATACTGATGGTGTTGACATATTGTCAATTGGAATAATCTTTGTATTTAAAATTATTTATTTTTAATATATTTGTAGTTTAATATGTACAATCATTGGGCACACTTTATTTCTGTAAGTGTCCGCGGGCAGGATAAAACACTTTGGTGGACCGCATGTGGCTACTCAGAATGTGTCATTAAGAGGTCGCGAATCAAAAGCATGAAGACCCCTGATATAAAAATAAAAAAAAAAAAAACACAAATATTTAAAGGTAAGTAATGTACAGAAACGTACAAACATAAACAAATTACATTCACCAACTATTTTTTGGATTAAAAAATAGTCGCATATAGTAATGTCTTTGTTTTTTATAATTTGCGTCTTGCAAAACGCGATAGCTTAGTACAAGTTGGTATTTATTTTTCTTTAAAAAAATGTACTTTTGTATTTAACTTTATAATAATTACATTATTTAGATAAATAAATATTGCAAATTCCAAATTCTTCTCAGTCGCAAAAATCATACTGTTACTGTTATGTTAAAATTTTGTAATCCTACTTTGTAGGTAAAATTCTCAAACATTTGATTTAAGATAAGGCATTGAAACCTATTGCTTTAACTGTAATTAATTCCTTCACACTCGTCACGGTCCACATCACGAAATAATATTTTGAATGAACGAAATTAACTTGAAAATCTTATTATTACTTATTAAAATCTTCTGATGCTTATTAGTGTGTCTGCTGTTCAATAATGAAATATATGTGTCCTCTCTTCACTTGCTGCGTTACACTACATGTTATCGCGTATGTCTACTCTAACTAGTGCAACACAACAAATATTAAAACTCACATCTTAAGTCATTGGTCAACAGACGATGTACATTTATTTATATCTAATGAAATACAGCAAACAACACTTCTTAAGTTAGGGTTAGGGTTCTCTCTGAGGACTACAGGTTAACTATCTGTCCATGTGGTCAGCTCTAATAACAAGGCTTGGCTGTGACCTGATCGAGATTTTTATCGAGACCCTATATTTACGTGACTGTGCGTGCTGGTATGAACTTTGCTGAATGCAAAAGAAATGAAGCTGCATCGGCCAAGAGAATGAAAAAGAAAGCTTCCCTGCTGTCAGCCAGCCCTAAAACTGAGGAATATAAATGCACGAACTGTGGCAAACTATGCCGATCCAGAATTGGCTTGATCAGCCACTCCAGATTCTGCCCTGTCTCAAGACGTAACCAAAGCCAGTGACTCACCTCGGCGCATCCATTGTCTTCCGAGACAGAAGGAGCCATATATATTTACGTAAAATACAAAAATGAAATTTCAAAGTCACTTTAACTACATCATGTCTAAATAAAATGTTCTAAGTCAGGGGTGGGCAAATTTCGTCCCGCGCTACATGCGGCCCGCCGAAGTGTTTTATGCGGTCCTTAATAACTTATAAATATCTATAGAAATTATTGAAACTTTTGTTTCTTATCGTTTGTAATGGAGAGGCTAAATAAACATTGTCTCAGAACGTCTTTCCAAAGAGTTTTTTTTTCTTTTAAACGAAGATTAAATTTAATAGCAATACTATATAAATTCAGTAAAAGACATAAGTCCTGGCCAGTATTTATTCGATGCTATGGAGAACTGTGCTGAAAGAGTTGGGTTGATTTGTTCAAGATGGCAAGGGTAACAACTGATGGAGCTTTGACTGAGAAAAACTAGTTTTTAAATAGAATAAGAAAATATTCCAACCATAATTTTGTAACTGGAAAGTTTATACGTAGCTACGTTAAAATTTACAGCATTGTTATACAACTCCATATACTATATTTTTTGTGATAAAGGGCCGTACCTAGACATACTCAAAATATGTACTGGGTAAGGTCCATGTTAGTTAAAGGCTCGCACAGGAACTACAGTCTGATATTACAGAAAAGGAATAGCGAAACTTGTACTCAATTTTATTGTTCGAAGTAAACTAGGCCTTTAATAAATTGCACATTTTTTACCCCTTAATTGTTTATATTCTTATTTTATTCGGGGCCACCAAATTTACTTCGCCTATGGCCTCCAATTATCCAAGGCCGGTCCCGACAGGCAGTTCCGAAATGTATGTGAAGATTCGGAATTAAAACATTCTGATCTTCGGTAACATAGTTGTGTTCGGTGTGATATTGTGTTTCATAGTTTAAAGAAGAAAACAAGAAACAGCCAATGTTTATTTCTCCTATTCACTGGCATATCATTAGATCAATATGGAAGAAGTTGCTAGGTTCCTTGATGGACATTGACTGTGACCTTTTCCTAATATCTCTAATGAAGAGTTTTTTGCTTGCACATGAAAATTATATGCATCTTAGATCTTTTCAAACAAATATATATATATGCGGCCCGCCTAGTCCCTTAATTTCATTAATGCGACCCTCGGTTGAAAAAGGTTGCCCACCCCTGTTCTATGTGACCTTGACTACATCATGTCTAAATGAAATGTTTTAAGTGACTTTGATTACATCATGTTTAAATGAAATGTTCTAAGTGACCTTGATTTCATCATGTCTAAATGAAATGTTCTAAGTGACCTTAGTTACATCATGTCTAATTGAAATGTTCTAAGTGACCTTGACTACATCATGTCTAAATAAAATGTTGAAAGTGACCTTGACTACATCATGTCTAAATGACATGTTCTAAGTGACCTTGACTTTATCATGTCTAAATAAAGAGTAAAAAGTCGCTAATGTCAGCTTAAACACGTGCATAAAGAGAACTTGTAGTTTGGTGTTCAGTTCATTCAGATGTGCTGATCACTTAATCATTAATAATCTTTCTGACAACTTGCTTTGAATTCTATGTTTTAAAATTGTACAAATTGAAGTAAAAAAAAAACTAATTTACTATCTGTCTCGGGTTGAAGTCTTGATATTCGAACTCTATGTCAGAAAATCTCTGTTTAAAGCTTGTGATTTCATTAGTGAAATGAGAATCTATTCAGAGCATCACTTTAAGATCAAAATTAAAAGATAGGCAATTATTTAGAGTAACGAAAAAGTAATGCTAAAGTACTTAATGTATTTATGGTAAGGCAGTAAACGTAGACTTAATAGATCTAACTATCTACGTGTATTAAAAATAGCCATAGAGTGAAGAAATATTCTAATAAAGACTATTAGGCGAACAAAAGTTTTATTAAATTTCTCATTGAATAAAGCATTAAAAAAAATGAAAATCTTTTTTCACTTTGGTACAACTATACTCGTTACAACATATTAGAAACAGAAATAAACAAACATCTTTTGAGGAAAAAAACAACAAAAAATTCAATCACGACCCATGGCAAATGGTCATTCGACTCCCACAGGGGTCAAAAACGATAGGCCTAGAACCCCTAGGTTAGAGGCTACCTAGAGACGGAAAAGCAGTTGTTGATAGGATTTCATTAAGGTAAAACGTATTTATTGATAGAGACTTGACCGTGGTCTATTGTTGATTAATCCTTCACATGAATTGTTTAACTGTGTTTGGACTTTTCTCTCTACTTGTTAACTCTTTCTCTCCTAACTGACGATCCCAACGTTGATTCCATCAGAATGTGGTAATTAATTACGGAGACAAAGAGTTAAAACTGGAGGATTTTTTATTCTTGGTGGATAATTACATTTAAATTCACAAGCACATGAAACACAGACATCTCAAGAGTAATCTGTGGAAATCCGACAGGCATCAATTAGCTACAAGACAGATAGGCATCATCACAATTTCAACAAAAGTGTCCGTACAGTGTTTTTTTTTTTAATTATATTTGTTACATTGTAAAAATAATATCCAATAATGCACTGCTACTTTTAATGTGAAGAATATATTGAAAAATTTTTTGTTAAATAAATGTAGATAAGTATGTAACCATTTCTTTATTACATTTATTAAATGAATATACATTGTAGAGAATTTACTTCTGTATCATATCAAAATTAGAAAACTTATTTTTATTACTTTTTGAATGCCTACAATGTTAGGTCGGATAAATAGAAAATGTTAATTAACGTTAAATATATCAGTTCCTACTAACACCCTTGTCCTGGTCACTGTACACCTCCCCCAACCCCCACCCTTGTCCTGGTCACTGTGCACCTCCCCCACCCCCACCCTTGTCCTGGTCACTGTACACCTCCCACCACCCCCACCCTTGTCCTGGTCATTGTACACGTCCCTCCACCCCCAGCGCTCCCTTGTCGCTGTCTCTAGTCTGTCCTTGCATCATTTCCCAGTATACAACAGTAATAAAACACTTTCACTTTAATGTCAAGTATATATTGAAAACATTTTTTGTTAAGTTTCATGACAGTACATTTAATGTTTGACTGAGTCATTCTAAAACTGTGATATTGTTGAAAACTTTCTTTACTTTGGTTTTGTCTAAAGTTGACACTCGTCCAATCTTTGTATCTTTTGTTAGCCTGTCAGTGTGTATTGTACGAGGTATTCAATTGTATAAGGTGCTTTGCTATATCCTTTATATCTTTTTATGCAGATTGATATACACTGCATTTAAAAAAAAAAACTCGAATTAGAAAAAATAATATTCTGTACCAGTTTCAAATGCTGGTAATTGAAATTATTTATACTCGTTTTGTTTTGTATTTATTCATTTCATATGTATTCAATTTAATTATATCCCATGCCAAGAAACATGTCACATTTCAGGTAGCAGGTAAAAAAAAAAGTCCGATGGAACCAGGTCTCTGAGACTTGTCCACAGTGAACACACATGCTTTGGGGGTCTGTAGAACGTATCATGGACATATAAAAATGTGATACAAAAATTTGTTTCTAATTAATATATGTTGATATTGAGAGATGATATTAGTATATAAGAGTAGAAGTAATGGATAATTTAATTTTGTATTATATATTTTTCAATTACATATTATATTTTTTAATTATGTATTACATTTTTTGGTCCAGGGAAAATTAAACTCAAATCTAGTGAGAAAACCCACTATCTAAAATGCTGCATTTCACGCGGAAAATTCACTTTATTACTTTGCTCTTTCTAACGATAGTGATAAATACAAAACATAGAACAAATTAACCCAAATTGTATTAGTTTAAATAATATCAACTTTAGGTTCTTTTTGCTTCTCCATTAGTCTAATAGGTCGTGACCAACGAAAGCTACTATGAGGCTGAGGAGCAAAGACTAGATAACAACGGTTCTAAAACTTTTTCTTTCTACTTAAATCTTGCTGAAGACTGGAAGTTTGAATTTCGGGATATACAGGGCGCCCTTTAATCCACCCAACTCTAATGGGTACACTGACATTAGTTGGGGAAAGTAAAGGTGATAGGTTGTTGTGCTGGCTACCTGAAACCCTGCTCGTTAACCGTTGGCGAAAGAAACAGATGACCATACATCGTCTGACGCACAGATCGTCATGTCTGAAGGGGAACTTTCCTTACCGCTCAACTTCTTCTTCCTCGTTCTCATTGTTATGTTGGAGGGTTCAGATTACTACAACAATACATTAGATGAACTACGCATTGTTTTCCATATCAGGGAGCTCTCTATAGAGTTTTTTTTCTATTGGGGCTTACCACTCATATAAGCTCATCTTTCTTAAATAAAACAAGTGTATTTATTACTAATTGATTAATTGATCCATGTATTGTCATTGACTATAAATATTTATGAAAAAAATATAACTTAACGTACAAAGCTACATCACTCAATAAGTATCATTTATATCAATTTGTTTATACCAACCAAAAAAAATATTTATTATCTTCTTAACTTTTTGATTGATTCATGTTTTGTTGGGTACATCAAATAATTTTGTGAAGATTCAGCTTAATCCTGGATAGGTTCTCGTATACAAAAAATTGTACCAGACAGACAGACGAACAGACAGAGTGAGATGATATAAGACATATTTGTAACATTTTATAGATGAATGAAATCTACGCTTTTGTTAACAATTTCCATTAGTTCAAAATGTGTATCAATCCAAGCAATGATTTACAATTTACTTCATTCATTTATTCTACAAAAAGAGTGTTTTCATAGGAACGAAGACCTATACATGCGAGACATGGACATCATCACCAATGGTCTAGACTAGAGGAGACAAAGTGTAGCACAGTAGCAATGACTACCACGGGTTTTAATGAAACAGAGATTATGTATGAAATCCATTTCCAAACGTGTACTCGGCCACTTAGCGAGGTTGTGACCGAGTGTCGCATGAGGTTTGCTGGACACCGGAGTATGCTAGTCAATCTCAACGTGGAAACGATCACTAGATGATCTGCTTAGGCTAAACGAATAGCAAAACAAAACTAATATGGGAGTGTCTAAGTGAATGCGAGAGTTGCCATTGCACAGTGCGGAGGTGAAAGAGAGCTTCAACGTCCCTTTCCATAATCCATGCGTCGTTGCTTTAGGAACCGTTACACTAATGACGTTTCCTGCACAATTAGGTTAATAAAACATTGGAAAATGGCGGGTGTATCAGGTGTGTACGGCCATTGGCAATGTATTCTACCCCAAGCGCCCGTAGTGCCAAAAACATCTGAAATAGCAATGTTTTCCATAGACATTGACTTGGACCTCTTCCAGACAAAACGGTTGGTTCATGCAAGCTTTCACGTCTAGTTCTCGAAGAGCTTTGGGCTGAGCTCTTTTTTGACAATCACACGGTAATCGTTCCTGAAAAGAAATGAAGAATCTATATATATATATTCCTCTAAGTAAGAGGTCAAACACACAAAAGTTCTAACACACAACATGCCAGCGGCAAGTAAATAGGGAAGATCAAATGGCGTACGCACGCGGTGTGAATGGACCCAATCCGCACTATTTCATTCACAAAATAGCATAGACATAAATAAATATAGACTGGAAAAAGGAAGTAACTTCGTGTAACTCTTGAAACTAGAACGACAATACACAGATAGATACTACTCTCAGGTTTGACTTTTGCGCGGGAAATCTGTTATATCATGTTATAAAATGGTTCAATTTAATAATTTATACACCTAAAAATTAGCACGGGTCCAAAGAAAGTTCGGGACCCTCTGTGGTCGCATATGTTGTTGCATTTTTTATTCATGAATTCACTTATAACAAGTAAATGGGAAGATCCCATGGCTCGATTATAGAACTTCTCTTTGCAGATAGTCCATTTAATCAAATTAACATTCAAATTTGTTTTTCTAAAGCATTGTTACATGAATGCAGCTATATTCTTAAAATTGCGTAAATTAAGGTCAATTAGCCATTTTCATAGTATTTTTCATTCATGAATTCACGCATTCACTTTACTTATATCAAGCAATTGGGAAGATCCCATGGCGCAGCATGTTGTGAATGGGAAATAATATATCCAAATCCGCACTATTTTCATTCACAAAATAGCATAGCATTTTTTTTACTTTAAAAAGATTTTAATAATGTCCGGAAATTTCCAGGACTTTTTCGACCGGCGGCATAGCATTTAATACCATTTCAGGAGATTTCCAGGGGGCTCCTGGTAAATCAAGAGGCCGCGGGAAATCTGTTATGCTTTATAAAATGGTTCAATTTCATAATTTATACACCTAAAAATTAGCACGGGTCCAAAGAAAGTTCGGGACCCACTGTGGTCGCATATGTTGCAGTGCCTAAGGCCTGCCCTGGAAAATAGCGGCGTATGCTATGCCGCCGGTCGACTAGTATTATTTAATTAAAACACCAAATATTTATTTAAATAAAATGCATTTTTTTAAATTTATATCAAACTCTTTTTTACTGTTTTGTAAAGTGTAGAGTTTCACTCTGTAAAGTTTGTATGACATGTTTTTTTCTTTGTTAAATATAAAACTATCATATTGTTACTTTTAAAAAGTAAATAAATAATGATAAAATTTAACCTCCAATTATCACCAAAGGCAATGCTGCTATCAGTTCCATAATTTTGACGACCTATTCTAAGGTCTAAATTTCAATTATTAATTATCGAAGTTAAACATCTAGACACACTATGGTCTTAGTGAGAAGATAATCCAATTATTGACATGTGTCCAACATGTAAGACTCATACATAGAAAGCTTCGTTATTACGTCATAACAGAAAGTCAAGGTCATCCAGGTACAGTAACATGCACATTATGTAGTTGAACATTTTGTGTTCAGACCTCGACACTCACTTCACGAGACATCCA
>JADKLZ010055359.1:0-10194 GCA_021533235.1 Biomphalaria straminea | reverse complement strand
ATGTCCCGCGTTCCGAAGTTTTCATAATACATTAACATGTATTTGTTAAAAGGGAAGTAATGTAAATGACATAGACACTATAATTTGTGTCAAAATAAACAAATGTCGCCATTTTAAACTTTATTATAGTTACTTTTATTTGCTACTTACATATTGGAAATTTTTAGTATACCTTTTCAACATAGTTAATAGATATTTAAAATTAGTTACAATTTTGGTAGCCTATTTTATGGGCTGTTAATGAATTAACAAACAATTCAATACAGTGATGTCATTATTCACTTACCGTTTTTTCCTAATTCCGACAGACAATTCATGAACCACATCACGTAAAAGAAATAAAATTTACTTGAAAATCTTAGTATTAGAAATCCGTGGATCTAGTACCTACATCATTTGATGGAATGTTAAAACCTTATCCAAAAATTTGGCCTATGGATATCTAATAACAAACATAAGGTACAAAATCGGATCAGAGAATCTAGATTCGTCTTTGTGTTGATCATGTAACATTGGTATCTCCCGTTTTCGTCCATTGAAAAGCTTTGTTTGTAAAAGCTTGCTTTCAAAAATGGTCATCCTCAGTAACGGTTGTTTTAGGAGATTTACAAAAGTTATGCAGGCAGCAAGGCCTGTGTGTGTGTAACTCAAAATTTGTCTCGATGTGTAAGTCAAAAAGCTCCAGTTACAGATCTGTTGAGGCACTTGCAAGTTGACCTCAAAAAGATTTTCGAAAGACGTATTCCATTCTTAAAAAAAAGAAAATCCAAAAATCTTTCCCTAAAAAAAATTGGAGCATTTGTTGTTGTTTTTTTTTTTTATGGGAAATAATCCATGCCGTTAGCTGCTGTTTATGTTGTGGGGGCTGAATGGCCGTGTGGCTAGACGCTTGACTTCTGAACCTGAGGAACTGGGTTTGAATTTTGCTGATGACTTGGATTTTGAATTTTGGCCAAAGAAATAGATGACCTTAAAATCATTTGCTCTATTGATCACAAGGTCTGTCGCGCATGTTACTGTCGCGCATGTTATAGAGAGCACAGGTTGGGAAGTGGACATGGTATAACATTTAGTCCAGCTAAATGAAAATTCCCAATTTTGTTTGGAAGTCTTTTATGCCAGCATAGGCACGTATTCGTGTATTGTTATTGACCATAAATAATTACGAAAAAATAAATTTGATCTGAGAGTGGGAAGTCTATGAAAAAAACTGGTACGAAAGTAATAAGGAGAATAACTGACAAATGCAGCCACATTACTCAATCAGTAGGATTTATATCATTTCATTAATACCAACCAACATAAATAATTACTAATAATTAATTTATTAACTTATTAACATTTTGAGTGATTCATGTTTTGTTAGGTACATCAAATACTTTTCAACTTTATCTGAGAATGGCTGAGTTCTTGCATACAACAAATTATATCAGACGGACAAACCAACAGACTGAGTGAGATGATTGAATACACACGTGTAACATCATATAGCTGGATGGAATCAACGCTTCTCTTATCGAGTACCAGTAGTTCAATATTTATAGTACTTCGATGAATGATTTATTAATTTCATCAATAATATATTCTACAAACAAGTGTAGCCATACCAACGGCGACCTATACATGCAAGATATGGAAATCATCAGCAAAGGTCAGTGTAAAAATCCATTTCCAAATGTGTACTCGTCCACTTAGACAGGTTGTGACCGAGAGTCACATGAGGTTTGCTCGACGGGAGCACGTTATCCTGCCTCAACGTGGCGCTCCTGTGGAAACGGCTCACTAGAGGAAGTGGCTAGGCGTAAGGGTAACAACTATGATTCCCGTGGGAGTGCCCATGGGCGGTCGAGAGTCTGCCCCTTCACGGTGCGGATTTGTAAGAAAGCTCCCACAAACCAGTCACAAATCCATGCGCTGTTCCTCAAGGGACCGTCTCATCAATGGCGGATTCCGCACAGTTAGCTTGGTACAACGAAGGTAGATGGTGGAGACCCCCGGTGCCACCGAGTGGTATTGGAAACAGCAATGCCCTATAAGCATTGACTCGGATCTCTCCCAGACAGGCCTGTGGTCCGCAGGTTTTTTTTTTACTGTTTGTTTTTGTTCTCGGACGGATTCAGACAGGTTTTTTTTCAAATTTAGAGCTCGAAGAGCCTTCGGCTCAGCTCTTAGACTATTCACACGGTTTGCTCGACAAGCTCGTATCAAATTTATTCGCGCTCTACAAAACTGTCGTGTTTTGAAACACATGTTATATTCAACCGATGTTATTGTATACTAATGTCTTCATATACATCTATATGTTGAACTAACTCACTTAGACTTATGTTCTCCCGTGCCTTTAGGCGCATTGGGCATCAAGCTGTCTCCATAAAGATCTGTCATTGGCAATATCTGCAGCCTCCTCCCACCTGGTGTTCACTGTTCTGAGGTCCACCATGATGGTATGACGCCAAGTTATACGAGGACGTGACTGTTGGCGCTTTGCTCTTATTTGCCTCAGGTCATCGCAATTCTAGGTATGCGTAGTTCATTTTGTCGTAGACTAGGTCCTGCAAACCTCATCTGACGCTCTGTGACTATCTCGCTAAGTGTTCGACTCCCAGTTCGGCATAACATTTCCTTATTTGAGACCCGATCAGTGTAACTGACTCTCAAGATCAATCTCAACCATTTTTGTTGAGCCACATTTAGTCTCTTATCAATTTTGACAGATGACTTCCATGTCTCACGTGCATATGTTGAAGTTGGAATGACGATTGTGTTGAGAAGGTGTATTTTTGTCTCGAGTCCAATGGCTTGGCTTGTCCAAATAGGCTACAGGATTTGGAAGATACTCCCTGCCTTTTCTATTCGGCACACTTCATCATGGTATGCCTACCCATCATTTGTTACGATGCTGCCAAGGTAAGTGAACTTGTCGAACTCTCCAAGCTTTACCATAACACAGAACTGCTATTCAATAAAATATATCGTTACGTTTTTACGTTTTGATCTACAGCTATCAGTTCTTCAAATGAATTTAAGTATCTTATTAATCCGTATCACCAGGTCCATCTCGACATGCATATTAATCAATTTTTTTAACTCTGTCAATGGTTTTCCTGGCTGACTCAGGCTAACCATTCCATTCCCTGATATCACTAAGGAAGAAGGTGTAATTGTACAAATTTGACCTAGAGTATGAAATAAGATATATGAGTGAATCAGTAAAAGTAAAAGTTTATTTCTTTGGTTTTATTTATAAATCCAAATAAATATAAATTTTAGCTTTTTTAGTAAGCAAGTTAAACTTTTTATGTTAAATTATAAAATAGAGAAGAAAAAAAAATGGACAAATTTGAAAATCACCAATATATATTTTATTTTAATTTAGAAACTGTAAGGCTTTTTCTTTGTTGTTAAGTTAAAAACTATCAAATAATTACTTTTATTAAGTACATAAATAATGATAATTTTTTAAAGGCATGCACATGTACGAACTATGAAATACATTACGAAACTTGATGATCTTAAGAATTTCTTAGGTCTAGCTTCCAATTATTGATAATTGAAGCTAATCATATAGACTCCCATCCTTACACTGAAACACATAAACATTTAATATCACAAAATAAATTAACATTATGACTAAATAAACACAATCAGGCAACGTATTGCCTTATTCTGCTCCTCAACCTTGCCCGATGTCAACTCTGCTCCATGACATTATTGGCCATCCACTCCACCCCTTATTTGCCTCTGTCTCCTTCCTTTATACATGCTCCTCCAATGATAATGATTTCATCAATATAGCGCTATAAGCAAACTTGATGTTAGTAAAAGTTTAGAAGCAAGGTAGGTCTTGATGTCTTGCACATATCTATTGTTTATATTTAATCTCGGCAGATACATAATGCTTAAAGTTTGGACTTTTATGTATATAAATTTTGTTTAAATCTCTAAGACTGAAGATCATGCAATTTTTAAATTTTTCATAATTCGGAAATCCGAATTCAGTATTATGATTATTATTATAGCTTTTATATAGCGCTACTTTCATGCTTATAGCATGCTCAGAGCGATTTGGTCCAATCTCATTTGTGGACCAGTGGGGGGGGAGGGAGTATCTAGGAGTTGGTTTCCCGTGCTGCCTTTGGGCGCTAAGTAAACACAATTCTGCCCGAGTCAAGTGTCGAACCTCGAGCCCCCTTCTAGGTAGCCAAGCAAGCCAAGCTCAAGACGCACTTGGCCTCTCGACCACGCTTCCCACAATAGATATACATGTTTTCAAGTTACATGAAGTTACTTCTTTTTCCAGTCTATATTTATTTATGCCTATGGTCCGAAATAAATGAGTATAAGTATAAAAGAGTAATCTTTCCATGACGTTTTTATTGAGGGTTAGAGAGTCGGCGTGCTTCTTGTCCCGCATGGTTTTGTGAAGTAGATAATTATATTTACATATAATGAGGGTTGGAGGGGATTGTTCATAAAAAGAAAGAATAATCTTATCTAAAAAGCGTAAGATTTATATAAAAGACAAAGCTTTAGTACTTCATTACATCCAGTCACATGTATTCTAAATTGATGAATTTCACTTATGTCATGAAGTATGTATGACATTTATTTTTTTTTTATCAATGGAAAAACTATAAAATAGTTGCTTTTGTTAAGTAAATAAATAATTATAAACTTTGTATTCATTATGTTTACCGTTTAAATTTTAAAGTATGGTTGAATTTTTGACGACCTCTTCTTTAGGTCTAGCATTTAAGTGCTGATGAGCGAAGTAATACATTTAAACTCCCACTATCACACTAAAACACACTCGCACACTTTCATAAATTTCTTAAATAAACAAATCCATCAAGGAAAAGAAAAAAAATTATGTCCCAGTTAACACAATTAGGTAAAGCATAAGCCACCTGCTCAACCCTTCCCTTAGCTCCGTATCCATTCTCAGCCCTATGATAAGATGTTCATAATTATAGCGTTGTAAGCCAACCTGATGTTAGCTCCTTAAGAAAAGAAAATTAAAAGGTTAGAAAACAAAGAACAGTACAATTGATAAATGGAATCCCGATAGGTTGACCACTTACTTGTCACCACCTTGTTAAGTAGGCTTTTCTGTACCGTCGGCAAGCCGAAAGCTTTAACAGGGAAGAAGGAAACGGACGGGCCCGTTCAACCGGTAGATTCATTTCTTTGACCAACTCAGCGCCACATTCATGAAGCTAAACTGGTTTTTAACTCTTTCTCTCTGTAATTATCTACCAAATTCTGGTCGAATCAACGTTGGTATCGTCAGTTCGGAGAGAAAGAGTTGAGACGCCTCCTGCCCTCCCAACAGTCCTCTGAGCGGGCATCCCTCCTCTAGCCGTCCGATTTTCTCATGAGCTAATTAGACGGCGCAAACTCAACGGCGTTACATTGACCATGTTTTCGCCAGCGGAAATAGGCTTAGTGCGAAACGTGCCACATATGGGTGAATGTGATCGTCTTATCTTCACCAAAGACCATGCAGCGTTTTGCTTTGGCCTTTCTGATGTCATCTATGGCGTTCGACATGTAGATCCGTTTCACTGACTGAGTATGGCCGAAAAGGCACGGTTTAGAGCGTCCGACCTATGACGGTCTGTGACCACGTTGCCCTGGGCCGTTAGAAAGGGCGCTGCTGCTTTTTTAGCGGCCCCCGTAAGGGAAAAAGCTGCTATTAGGTTTGTGCAAAATGTCCGTCTGTCGGTCTGTCACACTCAGGGCGCCAAAACTAGAAGAGATACGAAAAATATTATTTCACTATTAAATGCGGCTTTCTAAAAGCAAACCGTTTAATTTATAAAATTAATTATGCAAGCGATGTTTTAATAACAAAACACCCATTCTGAACAAAAATACGTAAATGTAAGGGAGGAAATGTTACTATAAGAAATGCTCTTGGCATGTAGATATCACGCACATTTTTTAAAATGAATTTCTGTCTGTCTGTCCATCTGTCTGTCTGTCACACTCAGGGCGCCAAAACTAGAAGAGATACAAAAAATATTATTTCACCATTAAATGCGGCTTGAAAAGTTTAGGTGCAACGGCTACTTTTAGTTTTCTAAAAGCAAACAGTTTTATTTATAAAATTAATTATGCAAGCGATTTTTTAATAACAATACACCAATTCTGAAACAATTACGTAAATGTCAGGGAGGAAATGTTACTATAAGAAATGCTCATTAACTTTTAGCAGCGACTTTCGTGTACTAGCGTAAAGCTCGGCCATGACATGATTCTAAACTAATTTCTTAAACTTTTTTAAAAAATCAGATTTAAAAAAAAATTGTTTAGTGCCCCCATTAGAATGAAAGAAGCATACTTTTGTGCGTTTTGTCTGTTGGTTGATCTGTCTAACCGTCACGGTTAGATAAAAAAACAACAACACTAAAGGCTTTTGAAAATATGATTTAATGTCCTTCAGAAATATTGCGATAGTTTAAGTACCTATAATAGATTGTTCCGGATGTTTATGTCTAGATCTACATTGAAATGTTATAATAAACTAAGACAAATTGTCTATTTTTAAATTTAATGTTGCATTCATTATATTTATTATCTGGTCTTTTTTTTTTTATTTTACGTAAATTTTATCTAAATTACATCCAAATTATTAATAATAATAATTAATAAGATGTATATTAAGGGTGCTAAATCAGAAGTTTAGTTTATGTAGATCTACATCTATACAGATCAATGCTGAAAGATTATCTAAAATCGCTCGTGTGACATATTGTATATATCAGGCTATTAGTTTGTAACCAGTTTGTTATTAAGTTAAGAGCAATGCCTTGTCGTGCGGTTAGCGTGCTGAACTGGTTATCTCGAAGCTTCCGGGTTATCTGTCTGTTTGTTTTACATGTTTGAATGTTTCTTTAGAGTTAAAGATAGTTTACCTCCTAGTTCAAACCTTCCTCAGGATGGGATGGGAGCATGCAGGAATTGAGCCAGGGACCAACGAAAAATCCGAACTACAGTCTAGTGCGGAAACATCAAGACCAGGCAGGTTTATACCCTCCTCGCCATCCTCTGTCTTCCAGCGAGAAGATAATTATTTTCAATTTAGAAGGAACATCCGAAACATCTTGCGAATAGGCGGATCTGACAGGGATGCGACTTCGACGGGGGCCGCCTCTGAATTTGTGTATCACACAAACTCTCTTTGTAATCTTGTTTATTTTAATTTTAACTTTTTTCTATAATTTCATACTTTTTTTTACTGGGTTGTAATGTGAAGAGTCTCACTATACACTCATAAAGGCTACATGACATGTATTATTTTTTTTTTCAAGAGAAAACTTATCAAATAGTTACTTTTATTAAGTAGATATGTTATGATGGAACTTATTTTCATGAACAACATAATCATATCTCAATGAAAACAAAGTGTTATAC
The DNA here is from genome assembly GCA_021533235.1 of Biomphalaria straminea. Classification (NCBI taxonomy): domain Eukaryota; kingdom Metazoa; phylum Mollusca; class Gastropoda; family Planorbidae; genus Biomphalaria; species Biomphalaria straminea. Next base: position 2,778 of record JADKLZ010055359.1, on the reverse strand, counting down.
TTTGTGGGTCTAGTCTAGCTAAATTATGATGATCGAAGTTAAAAATTTAGATTCCCCATCTTTGCATTGAAATGCACACATTCATAGAGCCTATAAATAAATAAAAGCATTACTAAAAGGAACAAAATATATGACCCAATTAATACAATTGGGCAACGCATTAGCCAATCTGCCACGTCAACCTTGTCCCGCGTAAGCTTTGCCCCGCGACATTATTGGCCACCTGCTCCACCCCTTCCATGGCTCTGTCCCCTTCCTTTATCCATTCTCCTCCCATGATAATGATTTCATCAATATAGCGCTATAAGCAAAATTGAGTTATAAGTGTTATGAAGAGATTTTGTGTTATGGCACAAGAGAGTTATTGTTATGATAGAAACTTAGAGGCGGTCGCCATTAAATTCGTCAAATTTAAAGATACATAGAATACAAAATAAAAACAGTTTCTGAGACCTTGTGAAAAGCCACTCAATTGAACACGCAAAAAATGGATCAATGCAGGCAATAAACAGTAAGAACACAGTATAATTTAATAAAATCTACGATTTTTAGCGGCCCCCGAAAGGGGAAAAGACGCTATTAGTTTTGTGTGGCCTGTCTGTCCGTCTGTCTGTCTGTTTGTCAGTCCGTCCGTCCGTCCCGCTTAGATCTCAGAAAGTAGAAGAGAAAATGAAAATCGGACATCACAATATTTTAGATCATTCAAAGTTCTGATGCAACGTAACGTTTTTTTCTTTTTTTAAAACCTCAAAATCTAATTTGTAAAAATCATTAATGCAAGCAGTATTTAAAGAGAAAAAAACTAATTAGTATACATTAATAATGAGACCTAATTTAAGACAATCAGTAATGTTATATATTACATATAATGTCAGGTTTTATTTGTTCAAACAGTAAAGTATTTACTAAGTAACCAACTTATAAAAAAAAAAAAAAACTAATAAAAGAGGTGTGACAATTGCGTAGAACATCGGCTTTACGAGGCAAACGTTGTAAGATCAAAGCACGGAAGGTGTATATTTTGACCGCTGGGGCACTACATAAGATCTGTCAACCATCTTTCTACATTCGTATCTGTCATTTATCTTTTATATAATTTCATTCGGATGTTTTTTCTGAAAATATTGAAACCTGCCTGGGTGGACCACTTCGGGGGCCGAATTTAAGTTTGTGTTTCCACACAAACTGTCTTTGTAACATTGTTTTGTGAGTTTTTGTAATTAAAGATGAATCTTCATTAAGTAACAATGTAATCATTCTTTTTAATTGATGCGATAAAGATGTACTTGCTGTCATCCCAGCTGCGAAAAATTCAATCGCGATATAGAAAGTTATCTGCATTGTACCAAGCGATGTTAAATAGGACTCAGCAACATTGTTAAGAAATATTTGTCACAGAGATTGTGTCAAAAATAGAAAATATAATTCGGATCGTGCGCATTACCACATAGCAAAGTTTTGACTGAGCCAAGCATGAAGTCTACGAAACATAGTCATTTTTTTAAATAATATTTATAGCCAGCTGACACACACGTAATTGAGCATTGTTCTAAAAGAATATTTTTTTTAATCAAGTCTATTTCTTACATTGAATTATATCCCATGATTCAGTAGTGTCGTTGTGACCTATCAATACATGAGTCACGTGACTAAGACGTCTTGTCCAATAGAACTTAATCTCTGAAACCTTATTCTTCAGTAAACACTCATGCTTTGATGTACTAGGTAGAAACGTATTATGTCAGGGTGTTCAATTTATATATTTATGTTTACTCTTGACTCTTGTTCTTGTCTCTTGTCTTACTAGGGGTATGATGATTATTTACTTTCTACTTAATTTATACTTGCTATAAAATATTATATTACACAAAAACACTTAATATATGTACTCCAACTCCTGTTTGAATAAATCCAAATATAAATGCTTTATTAATATATTAGAATACGATAACGCCATGAATATACAAAGACCAGTCCAGGAAGCACACGTCCAACCTTCCTGGACCGGGAGCAAAACCTTACTAACTAAAACATTCTCTCGCACATTCAACTAAGACTAAATCACCGTTCACAACACGTGCAACACTATTTACATTCACAACAAGAGACATAAAACTATCATACCAAAATAGCCACTTAACAATCATTCTCGCCATACCTCGCCCTGACAGTAACATGGACCAGATATGGCCCATGGGCCGTGGTTTAGACATTCTTGCTCTAATTTAACCTCCAGAAGTATGTCTGGGTGGCATGGCAAACTGGCAGCTATTGTTCTTTGAGAAATTTTCAAGTCAAACGGAATCTCTGTGGCCAGAAATTGAATCAGACTGACGTAACCGCCTGTTAAAGGAAATTGTAATTCTTTATTTAGAATGCGGAAAAGGGTAAAACTAATGTGGTGTAATCGCCCCACTAGCATCTAGATTCAGTGCTTCCACTTGGTGCAGTGAGATCCTCAGAAGTTGGTTTTTGGATAAACTTCCTACATTGCATGAATAAGTAGATATTCTAGTCACGTGGGAGGCAGCGGTGGCTGAGTGGTAAAGCTCTTAACTCTTTCACTCCTAACTGACGGTATCAACGTTGATTCCATCAGAAAGTGGTAAATAATTACGGAGAGAAAGAGTTAACTTGCGATCCGAGATGTCCCAGGTTTGAATCGTAATGAAAACTTTCATTTTAAATTCGGAATCTTAAGATCACCTCTAAGTCCACTCATCTCTAATGAGTAACTGACGTTAGTTGGGGGAAAAGTAAAGACGGCTTGTTATTGTG